>PVJO010023819.1:0-25488 GCA_004026905.1 Hystrix cristata
CCTCCTCCTCCCTCTCTCTCTCTCTCTCCCTCCATCCCTCCTTAGTGCTGGGGACTGAACCTAGGGCCGTGTGCACACTGGGCTGAGCTACACCTCAGCCCTCTTAGCATATTTTATATCTTTTGATACACACAGCTTCTTTGGCGCTTTAACTATCATTCCATTACAGGTTGAATCTAAGTCTTGGCCAGAACGTAATGTTGACTTCTTTTTTTTTAAAGAAAGGAATTGTCAGGGTGATGGCACAGAAAAGTCGGTATTGTGATTTCACAATATGTTGTCCTATTCAGTAACTATTTCTCATAGCCCCAAATTGTCATTCATTTCCAGTTGAATTCCATGAACCTGGTTGCCAGCTAAATCAGAGGCTCAGAGCACAGATAGGAAAGAGAGGAGCTTTCCCCGACCTTTCATTCATTCACTCACTCCTGCGAGGGTCACCCTCTTCTCCTAGCCAGATCCAGATTGAGCCCTGCCCTCAGGGAGCTGGGGTCTGGGGGGCTGCGATAGGAAGGGAAGACACATTGCTCACATGCCCTCTCTCCAGACTGCAGATGGCATCTGTCTTCTCGTCTCCATCCTCCGTGCTCAGCACAAGGCTGGCACATCTTAGGTCCCAATCAATATTTGCTGACTGAATGCAAAGGCTTCGTGGAAGAGGTGGCATTTGACATGAGGCTTTGAAGACTGGGAGGATCTTGACACAGGAAGACAGAGGACAGAGACACCACATGATGAGGAAGAGTGACACGGTCATTTTAGGGGGATGGCTTTGCAGCTGTATGGAGGATAATGGTTCTGGGTAAGAACAGTGAGAAGTCTGATGCAGGGTCCAGCGGAGAGGACGGGATGGTGGCCTGAACCAAACTCAGCAGTGGGGACAGAAAAGGCTTGAAGGAGGTGTGGGATTCGGGGGGAAAGGAGATGTGGGGAGTGCAGAGGAGAGAGTAGCAGTCCTGGGTGCCAGTGATTGGGTGATGCTGGGTACCTAGGGAGTGGGAGGCAAGCTGGGGAAGCCTTGGCAGGAACTTGAGGTTTGCTTAGCAAAATGTCAGGGCAGAAAGCCCTTCCGGGTCGCTCAAGGTTTCCAGAGTGGTGTCCTACCACCTGGACCTGAGCACAGAGGCGGGGCAGGCTGTGGGCAGAGGAGGGCCCAGCAGGGGCCAGCTCCAGGTGAGCACGGAGCCCAGCATCCCCTTCTCCAGTCTTCTAGAGCCCCAAGGAGAAGAGGGGTGGCCACCCGGGCCTTGCCAGTGCCTAGACCTGGCACGGAGGTGCCGGAAAGTGGTGTCCCCCCAAAACACAACCTCTGACCTTTGCTCAGCAGCACCTGGAACGATGGGAACCCTTCCTTTATTTCCTGCAATATAATATACCAAAAGCTCCCTAGTCTTAAATATAGCTTGATGAGTTTTGCCTATGTAATTGACTAGCAGATACAGTTTTTTTTTTCCACCAAAATTTCTCTGGCTCCTTTCCTCCCCCCACCCCATCCAATGACCATTATTTTGATTGCTATTACCATAGATTAGTCTTGCCTGCTCTTGAATTTTCTATGAACAGAATCACACAGTATGCACTATTCTTATACCTGCCTTCTGTTAGCTTGCATACTACATGCCAGTTAATCCATGGTATTGCTTGTGTCAGAGGTGTGTTCTTTTTTCTTTTTCTTTTTTGGAGCTGGGGATCGAACTCAGGGCCTCGTGCTCACAAGGCAACCACTCTAACCACTAAGCTAAATCCCAGGCCCAGAGGCATGTTCTTTAATACAAGAATAAACACAATACAGTTGTCCCTCAGTAGGGATGGGTACCAAAACCCCTGTGGATACCCAAATCCAGGGAAGTCCCCTGTATAAAGGGAGATCGTATTTGCATAGGCACATCCCGCCATATATTGAAATCATCTTTACATGACTTACAATACCTAATGTAGTATTACTATGTAAATAGTTGCTATACAGTATTGTTTAGGGACTAATAAGAAAAATTTTATACATGTTCAGTATATCTGCATTCATCAATGTGAGGTTGGTTGAAATATTTTCAGAGGTTCGTTGAACTCTTAGATACAGAACCTGTGGACGTGGAGGACCAGCTGAACTCCACCAGGTGAACCGCTCATAATTTGTTGACCGGTTCTCTTGTTGATGAATACTAGGCCATTCTTTTGAGCTATGAATTAATCTTCTATGAATGTGCTTATACAGTCTTATTTAGACATAGTTGCTCCTTTCTCTTGGGTAAATACTTAGTAGGAGTGGAAATTTTAAGCCCCAGCACAAACGTATGCTTAGATTTAGTAGATATACGTGATTTCTAAAAAGGTTGCATCATCTTCCTCTGCCATCAGCAGTGTGCAAGAAATTTATTTGTGCAAGAAATTTAGTTGTTCCAGATCCTTCCAATGCTTAGCCTCCTCTTTTTTTAAACAAGTTTCCACTACGAGGCTTCTCTTTCCCTCAAGTGTTGAATACTGTGTACGCCTGGCATGGGGGCAGTAATCCCTTAGCCCAGGGATGGCGAACCTTTTAGATCTTTCAATAGTTCGAATAGCCCACTGTGGCACACGTGCCAGAGGTTCGCCACCACTTCCAGCAGCTGAATGGGGAGAGGCCATATCCAGGCCTGTTTGAGTCTCAGCTAGAGGAGGAAGGGACATCTCTTTGACTTGGATGTGATCCCAGGAACAAGAGTGACCATCCTTTGACCATGAGTTTGAAACCAACAAAAAGACAACAGAGGGATGGAACGAATATGGATCTTTGACGCCATGGCCAAGCCACTCCATCTGCCACTGAGTGAGAGGCTACTTATTTTTTAAGCCAGTTGATTCTTTTTTCTTTTAACTTGCAACATAAAGGGGACAGTCCACAAACCCTCTTCTTTCCAAACATGAGATATCATTTCTGTCCTCCATAGCAGTTAATCCTATTTAGTACCCCTTTCCTCTCGAAACCTTCTGTCTGGGATCCCATGCTCACCTGGTCCTCCTGCTTCTCAGCCTCCTCTCCTGGTTCCTCCTCCTGTGCCAGTTTTCTACCTACCTTCTTTCCCCTGGAACCTCCCAGTACTGTGATGTATCATCCCTTCTGGGCTCCAGACTCACAGAAAACCACTATTCATCCTCCTACCTACATGCTGCCCAAGCATCTCAAACTCAGCTTCTCAAAGTCAAACTTTTCATCTTCTCCTTCAGTCTGTTCTTTCTGCAGGCTGTGCCACGGGGATCAAGACTCTTCCAGCCCTTCACTGACTCAAGGCTAAAGCCAACCGTCACTTCAGTGCCTCAGCACCCACCCACATCCACTCTTACGTCCTCTCCTTCTCCAGCCCTCAAGCCACCACCCAGTCTGAGTCACCATTACTTTGTGCCTGGAAAGCTTCAGCAACCTCCTACTGGTCTCCCTACACCCATTCCCCATGCCTCCCAAGCCATGCAGCCTGAGTGACCTTTCAGAAACCCAAATTTGGCTGTCATTCCCGTGATAAAGGGCTTCCTTTTCCTTTCAAGACGAAATCCAAATTCATTATGGAGCACTATCTGCCCTATCCCTTGCTCACCTCTCATGCTCCCTTTCCTTCCTTCTCAGCTCCACTTCTGAGATAAGTTGTCCCTTCCATCTAGGACACTTTCCCCTCACTCTTGCTGTGCAAAACTCCTTTGTGGCTTGGCCTAAATGCTATTTTCTCAAGGCTCATCGACCATTCACTTCACACTAGGACCCCATAATTGCCTCATAACATTCTTTACTTTCCTTCACGGCATCACTTTCCGTAATACATAATTAAGTATCGATTTGGTTATTAATATGTAGTGATTATTTGATGTCTCCCCCAACCTATTAAGACTGGCAGATCCTGGAGGTCAAGAGCAAACTCCACTCACTCCACCTTCCGGCCCTCAGCATTGTGCCTGAACACAGTAGGCGCTCAAGGAACGTGCCTAATTAGCTCATAAGCGAACACATCGGCGCCGATAACAACTCATCAGACACGAAGAAGCTGGGAGAGTAGCGATGAGCAAGTGACTTGCTTGCCCAAGGTCCAGGGCGAGGGAAAGAACAAGTCTCACGTTATGAGCCTGGATCTTGCCCCACGATGAAAGGGTCGGGGGCGGGGAGCGGACACTGTGCCGCCAGAGTTTGTCCGGAGTACACGGATCCTGGAGTAAGCGGGCCAAAGGGAAGAAAGGTTCCTACAGCAGGGACTAAGCTACGCTCAGCTCCCAAAGAGTAAAGCTCACAATCTGCTGCATATGCATGAGGGGACCATGGGAGCTGTGGTTCGGGGCTGCCCAAAATGTGCCTGCTTAAAAATTCTTCGGATTTAAATACTTAGGCGCCACATGATTTCGTAGAGGTACGCAGAGAGCCCTCAAAGGGTCTTCTGTGGCAGACAGCGAGAGGAAATCGAGCGACGATGATACCACTTTGTGCCAAGTGATCAGGCGTCCGCCGTAGACAGCCCTTCGCCCATGCGGGAGGGGTCCTCTACCGGTTCGACTAGAAGACGAAGGGGGGGGCGTCTCCTCAGCTTCTGCGGTCTCGGTGGCAAGCTGAGGTGGAGGCAGGCTGCGGCAGCGACGGCGGCAGGGGCGGCGGCGCCATGGCAGGGTTCGCAGGTACCGTGGTGTCAGCCTGCTGGGGGCGGGATGAGAGGCCCTCGGTGCGGCCTCGCCGCCATGTTGTCCCTTCGGGGTCACCTTAGGCGTCGCTGGGTCCCTCACTGGGGAGTCTTCCGCGCACCCGGCGGTGGGGGCAGCCCTGTCCGGCGTCAGGTGATTGCCCTGCTTCGCCCTACCCTGGGCCTTGGGGGTCTTTCTCGGCCCAAGGGTGGGACCAGCATCCTGGCTTCTCGTTCCGGCCTCCAAGGTCAGCGCCCTCCCGGGATGGGGCAGGCAGAGCCCGGGATGGGGGTGGGGCTGAAGAGCGCCACCTTCTCCTCTCCGGCCCGGGGCCCTGGGCAGGGGCCAGCTTGTGACAGGCCTGTCACTCTTTCCCCGCCACTTCAGTTACATTTTTAAAAATCAGGTGGGGCTTGGGGAAGAAGGAAGAAAAGGGCCCCAGAGTCTGGGGCGCTAGGTTGACGCTCTGCTTCGGGTCGCGGGCGCTAGTCACTCCCACTAACTTCGGCTTGAGTCAGGAGCCGGTTCCCTTCCTCCGGTATGCGGGGAGTGGCCCTGAAGGGCGGCTAAAGGAACGGAATGCTGGAAAGGAAGAATGGGGGATGGGGACAGTTGCTTTTTCCTTCCTCCTTCCAAACCTCTTTTGGTTTCCTCCCAGGCCCCCGTATTCCTTTTCAACAATTAATGTTGGGAAACTGGGGTCTGTCCTAGGAAAGAAACAGCCTTTTTTGTTAATAGGTTTGGATCGTCTTTTATCCCTTTCAGGGAACTGGCATGTTGGGGACGGCTTCTCTGCCCTGCCTGACATGGTCCATCCATCCCATCAACCTCTGGACGGCAACACCAAAGCCGGGACCAAAAAAAAACTTCCAACTTATGTGCTAATACCGAGTGTTAGATCATGTTCGTTTATTTTAAATCGGAGATTAATGTCAAGCAAATCAGTTAAGATTTGGTTGCTAGAAGCTTGGTCAGTTTCCAGTGATCAGATCAATTTTGTATCCAGAATTGGTTGTCTTAGTTGGTGCCAAAAAGAGTTTAACCTTTTCTCTGTAATATGTTGTTTCAAAGAGGAATCTGGGTTAGGCTGTCTTTTGTTGTCGTCATTCTCCTATCTTTGAAACACATGCATTCCATTTTGAGCCTGTCACTGTGTGATACACCAGAGCCATGTGTTGCCTGCCGTTTTCACTTCCTGCTCTGGGAATGCTCAGGAATCTGGATCCTGCTGGAGTATGGGCCCTGTGGGAGGGGGAGAAGGGAGGATTAAGGGAATCATTTCCAGAGAAGATGGTGACAACGTGTCTCAGGGGCATATGGAGGAAGTGAGAGGTCCCCCCTGGAAAAAGAGACTTTTAGACTAATGTGTATGTGCACATGTGTACACACATTTAAATCTCTGGGGGGAAATTAACTGCAAATTCAGAATCTCCCTTTGGAATACTGCTTCTGAGAAGATACAAGTTTGAAAATAGATGCCTAGTAAATGGCTCACAAAAAACCTGTTCTCCCATCCAGCCTATGTGTACTAAGCTGTTGCTTGCTCTACAGCTGAACCTCAAGAAGCTTGTCCCTGCCCTGTCCCCAGAACAGGCACCTGTTCCTTTAGTCACAATTCATATACTCTACAGATAGCGGTAACAGTGTTACATAGCACTCCCTGCCTCTGAAACTCGTGGTACCCAACTCCCCACCCCTAGATTTAACCTCAGCTGGTTAGGCATTAGTCCCAAGGGTCCATCCTGTTGCTGGAGTCCCATAAAGCCATTCCAGTCTCCTTACAAGTCACTTGCCCGGTCCTTGGCCTTGTTGGGGGTGGGGCAGGGCAATGGTTTAGGGGAAAAGGATATTTAGCTCTGTGTACTAAGGCTTTGCAATAAAATGAAAATACCCCATTGCTCTCTGTGAGAATAAAATGTTTTAATGGTATAGCTTGTGGAATACATTTTATAAACAAGATGTACTGTATTTGGATCAGACTTCTCCGCACTGCACAGCGATAGAAGTAAACACATTCCTTCTGTCTTCTCTGGTGGGTTAAGTTTGCTACCAGAGTAGGAGGGTTGGAGGGTAGGAAATGAAAGTGGAAGTGGACATTGCACATATGGGCCCTCCCATGGGATGCAGGCCACCAAGGCAGCCCTTGCCTCCTGGAAGTCTGTCATCTCACCATGCCATACTCAGAGCCCTGCTTTTGAATGAATGGAGGAAAGGGGTTTTGCCAGGATCATCTGGAAAGCCCTAGGGGTTACCAGCAGTGCCCCGCCTTCTGGTGGGTGAGGAGCATAGGAGGTGCTGCGTCCACAGCAGCCAGACCCATGCTGCTTTGGCCTTCGTCCATAAACACTGCTGCTCATTAACTGGGCTGAGGTTAGTGCATCTAGGGCAAGTGGGATGGCAGGCACACCTCTGGAAGGCTCTGGGAGGACAACAGTCACCCTTCTTTGAAGACCACATTTAAATATATGCACAGTTTTGTGGCTTTAGTGTGGAGAACTGCAGAAACTTCAGCCTTGAGGCCTGTCTAAAATAGGGGCTTCAGGAGGGAAGGAGTGTGGGCATTGCCTGCTGCTGAGTCACTCTGGGGCAAGAAGAGACCTGCCTCACCTTTAGGCTGTAGTAACAGCTGTAGCCACCCCAGTAAGGAAGATGGAGTTTCAGATTTTCCATCCCACTCAAGTCCTGATGACTCCTGGTTGCTGTTTTGATGGCAGAATGTTTCTAACATCTGGGAGTTCAGCAGAATTTTAGACAGGAACTAAAGGTGAGCAGTGGGAGGTGCCCTGGCTAGATTGTCTAAGGTGATTTGATTGATGGCAAATCCATGACCAGACCACAGTCTGTACCCCTTACCCCATAATTCTCATGCTGAGGGCAGTTGTAGCTATCTTTAGAGGTGATAGCAATTGGGCTGAGAAACTTAAGGCTCTTGCAGAGGGAAGGGAAATTCAGGTTCACAGGGGCAAAGTGCTTTGTACTCCAGTGTGACTACTGTGACTAAGGGATTTGAGGAAGTGGCAGGAAGAGATTTATGACCTTCCAACTCCCTCCCTTCATGTTGACCCAGGAACAGGCATATGATGACAGGGACAGAGAGACAGAGATGAGGCTGAACAGGTGGCCTGGGCCCTTTAGTGAGGCAGTCAGCTGACCCTGTGTAAAAAGAGCTCTGGCTCCCTGAGGAGGGGAACAGAGCAGCCAGCCCACCAGCCCTGACTTGATGGCAGGGGAGAGCCCAGGGCCAGGAACCTGGTAAGTGTACCCCTAAGGATAGGGAGACTAATGCTAAGAAAAGTAGGGAACCATCATTGGGGAAAGTGAGCAGGATAGAGGTTTCAGGGGTGAGACCCTAGAAAGTAGCAAGGCCAGGCAGGGTGGCCCAGGAGTGGACCTGTTGTTCACAGGGTTTAGAACATTAAGATAGACGGAGGTGGTGCCATGCCACACCTTTTATCCCATATTCATTGTCCAGGCCGGTGTCCACCCTGCCCAGGGCTTAGTTTTGAGGGACTCCTAAATGGAGACCTGAATTATGTATGGGGAGGAGAAAGTGGTCTCTTATTCAGGGATGGAAAGTGAAGATGTCACCTTTCTTCTTTGGGGAGGGGAAATAAAGTCTTTTATGTCCAGATAGTGTTGAAATGGAGCTGGATGTGTGATAGTCCCAGTTTACTCCCATTTTATCTCCCCCTTTCCTCTTCCAAGCAGAGTGTCCACTCTACAATTAGTATATCGGCTCAGTCTTAGAAGTGTGTGTCACAAACGAAAGAAGCCAGAGACAACTTTTTGGTGTGCCTTCACCACCGTGCAGGTTCCTAGGACACTGCAAGGCAGGGGAGGTACTGTTTTTTATTTTTTGTAGAGGCGGTCCCTGTCCTCCAGGAGCTTACAATCTAGCTGGGGAGACACAACTAATGCACACTCAAACAATTAGTACAATTAGCGATTACCACAATATTGACCACAACTGCGTGAGACCAGGGAAAGCAAGATCAGTGAGGGGCGGGGGGCTTGGAGAAGGTGTTTTAGTAAAGATGGGATTCATTGACTGGTTGAATAGGTCCAAATCAAGTGACATTTTAAGGGGTTGGTCTGGGCTTTGGGGGGGCAGTTAGGAGAAAGGGGGAATCAAGGGAGCAAAGACAGCAAGGCTGGAATGCACACATGACATAGGCAAGGGACAGTGAGGGGGCCCATTGTTTCTTAGCCCTCCTCCTCCCTTGTCCATGCCCTCAAGTCCCTCCCCACAGGAAACACAGTCCGCGCCTTCTCTGCTGCGCTGAGATTCTGGGCTTCGGCTGGTGATGTTGAATGTCCATTCTGCCGGTTGGTGTGTTTGGATTTCCATGGTGGGGCCTGCTGGAATGGCCGTGACTTCGGTGCTAGGATGGTGCTGTCCCGACTTGGTCCAGATCAGAATGCGATGCCTATGCCAAGATCTCCAGGGTCTGCCCCCCAACCCCCTTCCCTCCCTGACCCACCCAGCAAGGGGACTGGGGCAAAAGGGTTGGAAAAGGATCTGGTATCGTCGTCATTGTCGGTGCTGCTTTTCCGGGGGCCTACCGGCCCCTCACTGACCTTGGCAAGTGCTCCTCTGGCGAGGGAGCACAGGGGACCCCCCATTCCTGCGCGGCACTTGCTCCCATGCTGGCTGAGATGCACAGGAGCATCTGATGATGCGGCCGCCCAGGGCTGGGAGCTGGGGCCTCAGTTGGGGGCTCGCTGCCTGCGCTCCCCCAGCACCTGCCGCCCGGTCCGGGACACCGTGTAGGCCAGCTTCTGCAGGGAGTATCTGAACACCTGCGGTGAGAGACCGGCCCTCAGTGGAGTGCAGCGGCAGCGAGTCTGTGGCGCTGCCGTGCCCACCCCCGCCCCACCCCCTGCCCCGCCCGCCTATCCAGCATAGGCCAGAGAGGTGGGTGTGGGCGCAGCTTGTCCACGAGTCAGGGCAGCTGGAGCTTTTCCAACTGTGCTGAGAGCTGCATGGCGGCAAGCTGATTGGACCCACAACTTAGGTATACCTCACTTCTCGCAATGGGCTGTGTCCCTGGAGGATTTCGAAAAGCGAATCCTACCCAGTAAATGCAGCATTCCAGGAACACCTTGAAGAAATATGCGATTCCTTTGGCAAAGGATTCTTTTAGCAGGGAATTCTTCCTGCAAAGGGAGCTTTTAGGGTAAATTATTTTATGGCCAAAGCACTTCTGATTTATTTTTATGCAAAGCACTTTTGCCTTTTTTTTTAATAAAACATTTTGACCTTTTTTGGAAGCACTTTTCCCCCTTCCATTTTTCCTGTGAAGGGCTTTTTCCTCTAATTGTTTTATTCAAGGTGTTTTTGTCCAATTCATTTTTTCCTTTATCTCCTTTGTCTTATTTTTTCCTGCAATGCGCTTTTTGTATAATGCGTTTTTTTCTACCAAGTGCTTTTATCTAATTTCTTTTTCCTGCAATGCGCGTTTTTTCTCTTTTTCCCCATTAATTACGTTTTCTCTAATTTGTTCTGTAGTTCTTTGTGAAGTTTTTGTTTTTTGAGAAGTACCTTTTCCAAACTTGAGAAGTGCGTTTTTCGTTCTGTTCCCGCAAGCACAATATTATTGTGTATATACATTTATGTGTATTTTTTTAAAAAGAAAATTAACCCGCAATGCGCAATTTTTTTAAGACGGAAATTTTTTGCTAGGTGAACTGTAAAGTCTTGAAACACACAAGTGCCCCGCCTCCCTCCTGGGGTCGAGTCTGGGTGTAGCGGTTTTTTCTTACCACATAGGTCGCTAAAAGCCTCGGTGATCATCCGCGGCGACCGCCGCGCCCCGAGTCTTTGTTCCCGGCCGGGCGCGGGCGCACAGGGGAGGGTCTGCATGAGGATGTGGGCGCAGGGAACCAGCGAGGGGCGTGCCGCGGCGGCACTTGGGCAGGCAGGGATCGCGGCAATCGGGACAGGATGGGTCTGGGAGGCGGCAATCGCGACGCAGGTTCACAGGCTTAAGGTATATACATCGGGAGTCCTCTCCCACCCAAGCTTCAGCACACTTACCTGCAACAGCACGCGAAAGATGTACCAGCCAATGATGAGCAGTTCAGCTGAGGCTGCTGCCACTGCCGCCATGGTACCGAAATTGGTGGGTAGGTGGTCGGTCGAGAGCAAGGGTTCTTGCCGAGGTCCACTGGTCTCTTGGAGTCCGCTGTTGGGCGCACTGCTGCAGCCGCGGTGGCTGCGCCTTAAGTACCCGCCTGCCACCTAAGTGCGCATGCGCGCTTGGGTTGGTGGTTCCTGAGGAGGGGTGGCCCGGGGCGCTCCTCATTCGCTAGGAGAGAGAGGAACAAATCCATCTGCTCTTTCCACACCGACCCCTGCCTCCTGAGTCCCATCTTAGACCCTTTCCAGAAGATTCCGCTGTGCCCGCTCTTGAATTTAAGTGCGAAATGGAGGGGCGTCACGACTCTGGGTAGAGCACAGGGTAGGAGGTGCAAGCCCCTTAGTGCAGTGCCCCTCTTTCCAAGTCCTGATCTGCAAATTTGAGCTCAGCCCGGCGACAGAATCCACCTTTCTTACGATGGAAAATCGACGTTAGGGAGGGGTTATCTGCCCCGTAAAGCAAAAGGTACCCATTCCAGAAGCCTCGGCTTCACGGCCCCTGCTCTGCACTCTTCCTGATAGTGAGTTTTAAGCCCATGCCTTCTGCTTCGTGAGGGTCCCTTAGTGTGTTACTCTTCGCCGATTCTTCACATCCCGCTCTTCACGGTAGTGAGAATCAGGGTCTTGCTGCCGTGGCGGTGGCTACTGTGGGGAGCCGGGCCAGGGCGCCGCACTCTGGGCGCAAAAGCAGTAGTGTCTGTTATGTGGGAGGGGTCCGCGAAAGATTGGCGCCATTGTGCGCGCAAAAAGAAATGAACTGTAGAAGTGGCTGGGGAAGTCCAAATGTGTTCGCCGATAGTTTTTCCTCGGACAGATCGTTTGAACCTCTGACTTCCGCTCCCCTCCCCCAGACCCGGTTAGGTCAGCCTCAGCCAATACGGTTCTTTGTACCCCTTTTGCTAGGTGACTGTAAAAAGATGCGGGGGTTTTGCTGTGGCTGCTTAAGGTTGTAGCTGTCGTAGCCCTATTTCATAGAGAACCAAGTACCTCTGAGTGCCCGTCTTTCGTGTTCCCAGTGGAGCAGAGGTTTTGCGGGTCCCTCAGCAAGCGGATGTCTTGCGGGTCCCACGCGGAGCTGGGGTTTGTGGGTGGGAACCCAAAACGCAGTCTTCTGGAGGGCTCAGGCACACTGGTGGCCCGCCGAAAGCACTTTTCTTCAGCATGCTGCCCTGCCTGGCACGCAGACCAACTGGCATTTGCCCGTATGTCGATAGAAACTAGTTTTGATTAAAAGCTCATAGAGGTCAGGTTCTAGACAATGGCAGCAGCAGATGGATGTGTACTGATCCAATTCAGTTTGTACAAAGTAGCACAGTGATTTTTCTCCCTTCACTGACTTTCGAAGAAGTTGGCTGGTTTTGGCAAAATGACACTGGGCTATTTGAAAAAGACAAGCTCTGCCCAGGCTGCCATTCGTATACAAAATATTTGGTGCCATCACTGCTATGGCTTCCAGGAGTTTGCCAGGATCCATTGCTTGCCGTCTCCAGCTTGCAGTGCACTGCTGACTGCTTTAACTCACCTCTCTGCCAGAGCATAGCGCAGCACTAGTTCAGTGAGAGACTAGATACAAAACCCTTCCTTACCACATGGGGGCACAGCGCAGAGCCTGTGACAGTCCTGTGGCAACCACAGGGCGGTATTGTGAGGTCTGGGCCTTTTGAGGACGGGCTGCAGCCCCAGGAGGCGATACATGATCTCTGCTGGGCAGAGCCCAGGCAAAGCCAGTCCACTGTGCGGGACCATGCCAAAGATCTCTCATGAGGTGCCCCCCCCACCCAGTGGAAGTCCAGAGGAGATACCCCAGGAGGCTTCTGGAACTGGTGACTTGGGAGAGGAGTAGAACTTCCCATGGGTGGGCAGGGAGAAAAGGGCATTCACATTTGCTGTTGTTAACCATGATCCATTTTTCCAAATAAGTATACATTCTGTTCCTGTTTTTTTTTTTTTTGTCTGTCTGTCTGTCTGTTTTGTCTGTTTGTCTGTTGTGTTGACTTTTCTCTTCAGGATCCCTGCTGCCTTGGTGATCCCAGGCTGACAGCCAGAGAGCACAGCGGCTCAGCTCCTGGAGAGAGGGTTGAAGAAAGCAGAGGGCAGCCACCTGCGCCCACTGGCTCCCATTAGGTCGGTTCCTGCAGCGGTGCCCGGCAGCCTTGGTGAAGGCCCTGCCCGGCAGAGATCATGTATTGCCTCCAGTGGCTGCTGCCCGTCCTCCTCATCCCCAAGCCCCTCAACCCCGCCCTGTGGTTCAGCCACTCCATGTTCATGGGCTTCTACCTGCTCAGCTTTCTCCTGGAACGGAAGCCTTGCACAATCTGTGCCTTGGTTTTCCTGGCAGCCCTGTTCCTCATCTGTTATAGCTGCTGGGGAAACTGTTTCCTGTACCACTGCACCGATTCCCCGCTTCCAGATTCAGCACACGACCCTGGTGTTGTGGGCACCTAACGGCCGTCCTGTTAGCTTTCCAAGGAAGCAGAAGACGGGAGGGGAGGCATTGACATAGGTCATAAAGCATTGGAGTTTCAAATCCCGTAGCCCTGCGGGTATCACATTCCCAATGGCGCCTTTTTGGCCTGTGATGTTTTATCCTTATAATGTGAATAATGGCACTGACCGGTGCTTTTATTGTAGAGTCCTGTAGTCGTGGGTGGTCTTGTGGTTGTGTGTGTTCTGTCCCAATCTGGATCCCAGCTGGCAGGATGGCCACCCCCTCGTCTCATTACTGCGAGGAGTCTACACCCATCCTGGTCAACCACCCTGGCTTGGCCTGGGCAGATAAAATGCCAGTCTCACTGTCACCTCCGTGACCCCTCCTTGTCAGGGTCTTCCTCCTTCCTAGAATGTTACTGACTCCTCAGTCCCTCTCCTGGTTTCCCTTTAGTTCTCTTCTTTCCTTTTTTTGGGAGCACCTGTCCATGACAGGGCTCGTTTTTGCACTTATCTCAAATTTGAAGAGATTGCTGACGCCCGAGAGCCTCGCTTTTTCATCCTTTTCCCCCTGTTCAGCAGGCTAGACAGATATATATACATGTTGACTGTTTGTTGTCCACAAGCCTCCAGTATTTTCTCCACTTCATTTTTAAAAGAAGCAACAGATAGATGTTGCTCTTTCACCTGGGTGTCTGGGCTCATGCTTTCCAGCCCAGCCTTGCTTCCTTTTCCCTTCCTCCTGCCTTTTCTCAGCCATCCTGAGAGCGGGGCCTCCTTGTGTTTCCTGTGCATGCTCTGCAGGATGGAGGTGTGATGTGTTCACATAGACCTAGCAGTCCCCAGCTGAGTGAATGAAAAAGTATTTGCGTGATTCATAGCAACCATGATCCCCTCAATAGGTGTTTGGATATTTTTTGATGTGCCCTGTGTGTGTGTGTGTGTGTGTGTGTGTGTGTAAATATGTGTGTATATTCCTTTTAAAGAAGCTTTACGGAACATGTTCTGGTTTTGAGGTTTAGCAGTAGCTTGCTGTAGTAGGTGCTGCTGCAGTTTTTATTTAGCATGGGGATTGCAGTGACCAGCACATTGGACTTCAAGGGTTCAGAAAGGACACAGGGAGCAGTGGTCATCATCCTCCTGCCAGGAGCTTCTTCGTTCCTACGCATGTAGACTGTACCTTGCGAAGAATACACAGGAAGACTTTGTGACTGTCACTTGCTTTTTTTTTTCCCTCTGCGCTTCAATAACAAGTGTTGGCAAACAAGACTTTCACCTGGCCCCTGCCCACTGGGGATCAGCATGATTGTCCTTGCAGTCGGAACCACCCCTCTCCCTTGCCTGAGGAGGGAGGGAGGTGAGCCAGGCAGAGGACAGAACTGGAGGCAGTCCATCTAGGGAATGGGATCGCAAGGCCACACTTGAGAAACATTTGGACTGCTGTTCTAGAGCTTTTATTTCTGGTGTGTTCGTTGCACAGCTGTTTGAAATGTTTAATAAAGCTTTATAAACTTTACTTTGTGGTTTTATGTGGCTGCAGTCCATTTGGGTCGTGGTGTTGGATTTCTGAGTTGGGGGAGGGTAGGGGAGGCACGAAAGGACTGAGTCCTTGGCGCCAGAGTACCTTAGCCCGAAAATTTGATCTGCTCTCTGGAGAGCAGATGGTGGGTCTGGGGGAGGGAGAGCAGGGGACAGGCTAGGTGGTAAACAGGAGGGAATCTGAAAAGTTTTCAGAGATGAGGCATTGGTGTTTCTCAGCTCCCATGGCTTCCTGCCTGAAATTGTTTCCCTCCATAGGAAATTTGAGTAACTGATCCCTTGACAAACAACTTAAGACAGCTGGAGCTCTAATCATCAAGGATTTTTATGTGCTGCTTTTGAAGTAAAAATAAAGTGAAACCCCTCATGGCATTTCAAGTGGAAAAATAAATAAGACTGACTGTCCAACCAGCAGACTTAAATGATGGCTATATGCACAAGAGTGGCAGATGTGCACATGTTCCCATGGGCGTGACCTGTAAGACAAGGTGGGGAAGCTTGTCAGGGCTCTCTGCTGGCCATTCACCACTGAGTCTTCTTTCTTTCAGAAATCATAATAGGAGCACTGTCTGTCTATTCAAGGCACTGGACCATTGTGAGGAGTTACTGAGGTGAAAGTTGTGAAGGGCTTTAGTAATTTTGAAGATCACCTAACTTACCTAGACTTTTAATTCATTGCTATAAAGTTGTGTGCAGTTTTTCCCTGCTTTTAAAATCTGCCCGTCATTACATTATCTCTTTTTACATTCCTAGCATTGCTTATCCATGCTTTTTCTTCTTGATCAAAATTTACCAAAGATTTGTCTCATTTAGAGGTATTTTCAAGAGCCAAACTTTTATCAATCCTATCTGTTAGGTATTTTTTCTACTTAATTCTTTGGTGCTCTTTTTTCTCCCCCTGGATTTCTGGATCTGTCTTGTGGTTCTGCAGAGTCTTGACAAGCTGAGAAATTACACATGTGTAAAGGATGGTCCATTCAACAAACACTGAGACCCTGTGCCAGGCTTACTAGGGATTTCAGGAGCATGACCCAGGCCTGACTCTGCAAGACCTCATGATTCTGGCCTGGTGGGGAGACTTGACAAAACAGACAATTGCAAATTCCAAAAACAAAACAAATAAACAAAGACTTCTGTGTCCTTACTCTCCTGTGGAGGCACCTGGATGATAAATGAAGCCAAGATTATTGCTTATTTTGCTCTCCCTCAGAAAGCACCCTTGTTTTAGGTTAAGCCTGCTTAAGAGTCACAAACAGGCCTCCCTCTGAAAGATTTGTGGCCTTTTTAAAACAGGGAGTCTGCAGCCCACCCTCCCAAGGTCCCTGCCACATCAGCATTCTGTGTGCCCAACAGCACTTAACGCCTCACTCGGTACCCAACCCCTTTTCCTGAAAAGCCTTTCAGGGAAAAGGAAAAAAAGATATCTCTTCTGCAAAAGTAGGGGCAGTAGGGCTTAGACAAACTATGGTCTGCAATTCTCTTTGTCACTGTGACTCCTGGTACAAAAATGGTATACACATGATACCCAGTATCCAACCACAAGACCCCATGAGACCTAGGCCTGGGCCTCTTTTGGAACTGGTCTGTGCTCTACTCTGGGCCTCAGTTTCCTTAAAGATAAAATGTAGTCTTTGGAGCAAAGACAGTTTTCCCAGCCCTAGAATCCTGAGAGTTTTTTTCTTCCAGGATCATAGGGTCCTCCTGGACCTACTTGAAGAAGGTGGCTAACCTCTGAGTATTTGGCAGGATATTTTCAGTACAGCCTGGGTGTATGCTCTATGCTTAGTCAGTGTACCATGTGAGCCAAGATACTGCCTCTGTCGGGAAGCTTTTCTGGGTGTCTTCTCCTTAGAGATTGATTTCCTAGCGCACTTTGCAGTCTACTGCTGGTATTAGGCAGACTTCCTCTTAGTGACTGAATTCCTGGAAGGCATAGCCATGAGGGTTTCTCCCCTGGAAAGGAAGCCTGCATTATTACATATCCAGCTGCTATTTGTCAGAATCTCAGGCAGGACTAGGCCTTAAACTACACAGTAGACGGTCTCTGTCATCAGGGAGTCCTCCTGGCTAATGGGAAAGTAGATAGCATTGAGCAGATGATTCCAGAGATACACACATATGGACTGTGGCAGTTGCTAGAAGAGAGTCTCAGAAGGATCTGATGCCACCCTGGGAGGACCAACATTCAGGCTGAGACCTGAAGGTCAAGTGTAAATGTTTGAGCAGTGAGGTGATATATTATTTCTTACATCTAACCAAGCATAAAGAGACCGGGCTGAAAGTAAAATGCAGGACCACCAATATCTGGCTGCCCTAGAATCAGAACTCAGAAATGCTTTTTGGGCCAAGAGTTCAGCTTGTTTAAAGTAAGAGTACTAACCATTTGGAGATATTAAAGGGAAAGCTGTGGCTGAGTTGCTGGTGGCAGGCCCCCAGACTTAGTCCTGAGAACTTTTCAGTTTCCACCTGACTGGGAACCATCTCAAACACGTGTTGGAAGTTGGACAGAGACTCAGTCCAAACCTTGTTTAAGGTGGGATTTGTTCAACAGGGAACATCCCAGTATTTGAAAGGTGAGAGCAGCAGAGCTGTGAAGAAGGCCATGACCTGGCTGGCTTATTGGGAATGATGGAAGGAGCTATCCGTGGTTGAGGAGGAGGAAGGCAGAAGAGTGGGCTGGGGCAGAAGGGGGCAGGGAGAGATGATAGAAGGAAAGCTGTCTCTCCTTGAATGGACTTGGGAAGGAGGCTAGAGAGGTTGTCATGTGTGCCCAGGTGGTTGGCAGAACCAGAACCCAGGCTACTGGCACTGCAACGCTCACCACCAAATAAATGAAAGAGTCATTGCTCTGAAAAGAAGAAAGCGCTAAGAAGTGCTGTTCTTAGTACATGCTCTCCTTAGTACATAAGGGGCTTGGCCTCCCTTGGCCTAGCAAGCCTCCCTCTTCAGTGTCTTTCTGAAAGCCCAAGAGAAGACAGAGTTTGGTCTGCCAGGCTCTGGGCGGCAGAATTCAGTATGTTGAGAAAAACTTCAATTATTGACTGGGCAAACGGCCAAGGCTGACCAAGCATCCCCTGAAGATTTTAGACAGAAGCCCTTGTCTCCCTTTGGGATATTGGGAAAGGGACTCAGACATTGAGTAGGGGGTGAACTTGGAAGCCAAACAGCCCTGACGTGAAGCTTCAAGGAACAGCAGGCCTTAGGCCCAGCCTTTGTAACTATACCTCCTTGAGCCTCGTTTCCTCACTTGTAAAATGGAGCCCATAAGACCCACCTTATCATGTGCCTCAAGCAAAGTCTTCACAGTGTTATTCCCCCTGTTCTGTGCCCCTCTGCCACCAACCCTTACTGGACTTGGGACTCTTAGGAGTGGGGTCCGATCCTCCAAGTCTCCTGTCACTCATTTCTGTAAGGAGCATTGGCCAGGCTTGTCACCTAGCTCTGGGAAGGGGGTACAAATAAACCCTGCCCTTTGAGGGGTTCAAATTAGTAGGATGGAGGGCAGGAAATCAGTGTCATAGGCAGATGTCACAGTCACAATACCATGTTTTAGGGCTTTAGTAGAGTCAAGCAGAGAGATTACTTGGGAGTGTGTATGTCAATAACTCTTTATGAAGTCCCTTAATTATTTTTTACATTCTCTGAACGCACAGTTTGCTAAAAAGGAACACCAAAACAGCTTTTCCTGGGGGATCAAAGTCTTGGGTTCAAGTTCCTGTTTGGCAACCATTTTGTTCAGTGGCCCTGCATGGAGTTCCCCTTCTTGACGAGTGATCCCTGCTTATCCAGCCTCTTCTAGCCAGTATGGGAATATGTTCAAGTGCTTTATCACACGTGGATTGAACATGACCCTTCGCCCAAGACTAATCCTCCGGGTGGTACTGGCTTCTCACCTCTTTTCCTGGGCAGCTTATGGAGAGTCTACCACCTCTGCCAAAGCTCTGGGCTTACCACCTCTGCCAAAGCTAAGCCCTGCCTGTCCTTCACCCACACTGGTGGTGGTGGCCCTCTAAGAAAAGGATAGGGAGGCAAGAGACAAGCCCTGGACTTGATTTTCACCCGCTTCCTACGTGTCTTTATTCTCTTCTACTCACTCTTTTCCTCTAGGCCTCTGGTTCCCCATTTATAAGTCAAAGAGGGGGCTGGGACCAAGAACGTCTTTAACATTTCAAAGCCATCTTCTGTGAAACATTGGTGACCTTTATCCTTCTTACTTCAGTCTGAGAGATACTGGTTGAAAGAAAGTGTATTAATGAAGTACTTAAAAAGAGAATTCTGCATTAAAGAGTAAACTTTAAATCTCTCAAGTGCAAAACTGTGGAGAAAGTTAGCTTGCAGTGAAAGCAGACATGGAAGTGTCTATGAGGGAGAAAATCAGAAAGCTCACGAGTGCTTCCCTGTTTCCTGTAGTCTCAACTCCTTAGTTTGGTTGGTAAAGCCCTGCACAACCCTTGAGGATGGGGGTTTAGTCTTTGTCCCTTGACCAGGCATAGAGCCTGTCTCAACAGGCCTGGTGTAGCATCTACTGGTTGACCAGCTCTAGGGGTCGATAGATGAATGGCTCAGTCAGTCAGTTGTTAGACTTCCTAAGGAATTATGTAACCTGATTGTTCCTAGAAGGAAGGAAATTCCCGAGTCTCCTCTTGGCAACTCTGGAATGCTAGATTATTTCCACATCCAGGCTAGTATTTTGAGGAGGGGAAAAAAATGAAAGAACCTCATTAAACGTTCTCAGCCTGGCATCATCTCTGTGGCAGCAGAAGTCCACACATGGTTTGGGAATAGCCTTGCCAGGTGGTAGACACTCCACAAAACCTGGGTGTAGGTAGATTCCTGAGTTGCTTATAAATTAAAAGGATTTCCTCTTCTTCTCGCTCTTTACTTACCTCCTACCACATGTAGAACTTCCCAGGCTTTCCTGTCTTTATGCACATCTCCCTGCACCTTGGCAGGCAGGTGAGCTGGCAGGAGTGCAGAGCATGGACTGCACCCTGCTTCATAGCCAATCGATGCTTCACTGAGAGGGTCTGTAACTTGCCCATTGATTTGCACTAGGCCAGGCTGGCCCTTTATTCCCAGTGTCTGACCACAAGTTGGTTATCTACATTGCTGATCTTCCCATTTCCTTCTTCTGCCCTCATAGATTGTGAGCATCCTCTTTAAAGTGACAGTATTAGAATTTCCTTCCCTTCAGTCCCTGCTGCCACACACACACACCTCTGAGCGCACCATCCAGATTTAAGTCCTGCCTCTGACCCCATGTGTTCACCCCAGTTGGAAACCCAGCATCAGTGCAGCCCACAGACACTCAGCTGTGGTCGTGGACGGGGGTAGTTCAGACTGCTACTCACACAGATGGGCTAGGCTGTTGAGGGGGCTGCATTGTGGTAATTGGCTTTTGGTTTTGTTTGTTTTTACTTACTGGTCAATTGTGAACCAGTTCTTATTTCCACCCTTGGAGCCATTTTTATGAATGTCATATGGTTGCATTTTGCACTAATAGGAACTGGGGCCCACAGGCACACAGCACACACAATAGCTACTGTAACTAATGTCCCTTTTCACTGTGTCTTCCTGACAGTCTGAATGTGCAGCGACAAGTGATGTTCTAAGCCAGTGGTCATGATGACACCACCACACCTCTCGTTCCTAGTTTGGCCCTTTAATCTTTCCTGCTTCTGTCTCCTCCTTTTAATTTGGACCCAGCCATCTCTGGCTTGTCATTTGCACCAGATGTCGCTCTACTTCCAATCCCCTCCCCTTAAACCAATCATCTACTTGCCTATTGTTGGGTTTCCTTACCAGCTTAGGTCTGACTCTGTGGCTCTTGACTTAACTTTTGTCCTTTTTCCATTGCCTAGAGGATGGAGCTCTCAACATTAATAGAGAAGGTGCTGTTCAGAGTTTGGCTCCCACCTACCACTGTGTGCTCGTACTCTGCCTCTCCAGATACCAGAAAGATGAGTCCACCCAGCCTCCCCGAAGAGATGGCCCCTTTCACATGAGAGGCCAGGAGATTGCCCAAGGGGCAGGTATCAAGGGAGGGGTTTTGAGAAAGAATGAGACACTCCTCAGGTAACTACCATCAGCAAGAGGACCAAGAAAGGGACATTGGATCAGTTAAAAGGTCTTTTGTCCCTCTTGGGCTCAGCAGAGTGATTGTTGCCATGGGAAGAGGAGGGAATGAGAGGAAGTGAGATGGGAGGCACATTCTGCTTCTAACAGCAGTGAAGGGAAAGACACAAAGGAGTGGAAGCACCTGTTTAAACTGTTCTTTTCTAATTTAGCTCTTATTTAGCTTTTTTTGGACCAGGCCTAATGAGCAGTTTACCAGCAGTACCTTGCTGAAACCTCACTGTACTTGCTAAGTTTGCTGCAGTTATGCCTGCTATACGGAAGAGGTTCCAAAGATGAAGCAGCTTGCCCCAGATTAGGGGCGGGGCTGAGATTTGCACCCCATTCCATTGTCCTCCAGAGCTTCACCTTAACCGCTATCCTCATCCTCTTTCCTTCTGAGAGGGGGAAAAAGAGGTAATGGGCTGCCTGAACTGGAGAGTAGGGGGTAGGGCACAAGGGAGATTATGGAGGTTAGATCAGGCTTGAGCGCTGGAGCACAGCTTTTCAGAGGAGGTAGGGTGAGAGAAGAGAGGAGCTAACTATTTTAAAAGTCAATAGGAGATATGTTCCCATTAAAAACTAAAGGAGAAGAAATCGAATTATTTGACAAGAGTTTGAGGGGGGAAACTTGCAAAAAAAAAAACACAACAACAAAATAACATCAAGAAGGCAAAGGCCAGCAGTGAACAAGACCAAAGGATGGCCTGAGTCTCACGTTATCTGGAGTGGACCCGATTAGGTAGACAGAGGTTAGCCTTGAACATGCAACAGGAAGCCTGCGGCAGTCCGCCCACCCAAACCTGGGAGGCTTAGCACTAGGCCAGTGACCTACCTCATCTGTCCCCAAGCCATTGTAGGAGGTGTTGAGTAAATATTTGCTGATGTGAAGGAAACATCTAAAATGAGAAATTAGATTGAAGAGGAAAAATACCAGTATTACACTGTTAATGATGGACGAGTAGGGGTCCCTTCTTTTGGCAAGTTGGGTTGGACTGCCTAGGGCAATGGAGGAGAACCTATGGCAGCTGGCTGTTTAAGGTGTTTTGGAGGGAAGGGGTTGGGGTGCTGAGGATTCAACTCAGGGCCTTGCACTTGCTAGGCAAGCGCTGTACCACTGAGCTAAATCCCCAACCCCAGCTGACTGTTTATTATCATTGAAAGCTCTAAAAGGTTCACTATCACTGGTCTAGGACATTCACAATTGATATCTACATGATGGTCAAGACTAGGAGGACCAGTTCCTCCTGTGGGCACAGTTGAGCATGGTTTGGGGGTTTCATACAATTGTAGTATTCTCCACTCAGGGTCTGGGGTTTGAGGACCTCCATATAGACTTACCCAGTCTGTTGGGTGAGTTTGCTTCTATCACCAGGGATTCTTAATTATCCTCATACATAGAGGAGAGAACACGTTCCACTTCCCCTAGCAAGAACTAGCAGAAATAGGCCTGTTCCCTCTGATTTCAGTGTCACATTTACATACCATGCCACTTCCCTGCACAATATGCAAGTTTACTATGTAATTCTTTTACAACCCAGGGCTCCTAATAATTTTGTGTTCTAGTTTAGATGGGCAAAATCTCCATACTGGTTTTCCCCACAAGGATGTCTTCCACTGGCTAGGTGGTTCACCGTGCCTCACTGGGCCTTGATTTCTCCATCTATAAACTGAGATAGTTGGACTAGATAATTCCTGAGTTCCTTTCCAGCTCTAGCATCATGTCTTTAAATGCTCTAACATCATGTCTTTAAATGCTCTAGCATCATATCTAGATTAGTAATTTGACAGGAGACATGATGACCCCCAGCTCTGGGTCAAGGCCACATGTTGGAGCATGGAGGAATCATGGTGATGTTCATAGCCCAGGGAAAAAGAATCTAGCAGAAGCTGACTGAAACAGTTCTTCTCCTGATGGTGAAGTGTCCTTGCAGAGTCCATGCAGGTAGGTTGGTGAGGGTGAGTAGGGTGGGGCTCTCCCTCTCTTGTGACCCCTGAGTTAATGTTTCCTTGCAGGATTGAATGCCTACAGGATAGGTGGATGCCAACTAGATTCATCCGTTCACATTGGCAAAGTAGGTGACCCATCTTTCCACACACTGTCCTGGCAGGGCTTCCAGAAATGCTCTCTGCTCCCACCCTGTATTTATCACTGTACTGTCTCTGGAATCACACCTTGCTGTAGCCTTAGTTCTCCATCCAGGTGGCACGTGCTCTGAGATGGTTGTGGCTGCATATGTCATAATCAGCCAGGAATAGTTTCACTCAGGATTGGAGTCAAGAGAGAAGGCTTGTCTGAAAATGAGGTTCAGACTATTGATTCACTCTTCACTAGAAAGGAAGAGGGAAAAAAAGTCTTTCCAACTTCACATCAGTGCACACACTCAGATTCAGAAATAATATGAAAAGGTCAAAAGGAGTTAAGAGCCGATTGAAAGCCAGAGAGAAAAGAAACTGAATACTTAACAAGTGTCTGGGGGAGCCTGTTTAAGCTAAAAAGCAAGAAAA
This sequence comes from Hystrix cristata, assembly GCA_004026905.1. Lineage (NCBI taxonomy): Eukaryota > Metazoa > Chordata > Mammalia > Rodentia > Hystricidae > Hystrix > Hystrix cristata. The sequence continues at coordinate 23,357 of PVJO010023819.1, forward strand.
TGACATTAAAAGTACACATCAAAAACTCAACTACATTAAAACTACTGTACATATTTCCAAAGCAAAATAATACCATTACAAAAAGCAAAATGTGTAAAATATTTGCAGGTCAATATTGGGTAAAAGAACTCACCCAAAAATTTTAATGGTAAAAATGAAGCAGGTAAGTCACCTAAACAGAAGAGAAACATTTGACTTGAAAACTTTTGAAAAGATAATTCACTTCACTAATAACTAACAAACAACAATAAAACAATAAGGCAATACAGATTTTCACCAAGAAATTATGGGGAGAGAAGTTTAAGAATATCCAGTGTTGGTGAGGATACAATGGCACAGGCACTCTTGTGCACTGGTGTGTGCGTGTGTGTGTGTGTGTGCATGCGAATTGGTGTGTACTTTTTGGAAAGTAATATGGTAGTCAGAGAAAAGACAGAAATGAAAGTTCCAAGAGAAGGTAAATGGTCTACATATTTATACAGCAAGTACTGAGTGCTTACTTTGTGTCAGGCAGGGTGCTAAGTTTTAAAAAGTGAAGATAAATAAAATATGATCTTTGTTCTTGAGCATGCAAAGAGGTAAGACAGACACAAAAGTTGATAGTAAAATGATACATGAGTAGCACAGGCCAGAGGTATGCTTGGTACATGGGAGCAGGGGCAGCCAGGGATGGTGGTACAAGAGTGAAGCTTATGGGTGTATCCAGTGATGAACAGTGCAGAGATGACTGCCTTGGTCCAAGTAGAGAGGATGAGGCCCAAATTAGGGTAGGCCCAAAAGGATGGAGAGAAGGGACAGATCCAGGAGATAGAGTTAAAAGAACTTGCTAACTGGTTGGCTGATTGGTTGCTGGGGTTAAAGAAGGAAGGTCACAGATACCTTTCCTGTTTGTATCTTGGTTGACTGGGTAGATAAATGTAGAACAGCCAAGAGAAAGTGCAGCTGCAGAAGGATTATCAGCTCCATTTTGGACGACTAGAGTCAAACATGGGCACCCAGGTGGAGGTAGCCTGCAAGGAGCTAGGTAGAGGGTCTGAGTCACAGCAGATTCCAGCAAGACATTTGGGTTAAGACTGATAGTGAGTGTAATCATGGGCTTCAGTGAGCTGAATGTAGGAGAATAGCCCAGCTGAAAAGAGGGAAGAGTCCAAGAACAAGAGCCTCTTCTCCATTTAAGTAGTGGGCAGAAAGGGAACACACAAAGGCAAAAAAGAAGTCAAAGATGTGGAAAAGATACCCAGAGCCCATGTTGGCATGGAAACCCAAGGATGTGAAGTGTTTCCAAAAAGAGCAATCAACAGACAAAAGGGAAAGACTACTTAGATAAGGACTAAGAGCCCACTGGATGTAGTAATTAGGGGACCGCTACATTCTCAGGCAAAACAATTTCCTTTGTGAGATGGCAGAGGAAAGGCGGGCAATATGGCCACTTTTCTGGGAGAAACTGTTAGAGTAAACAATTTGAGCCAGGGGACAGTTTCTAAGACAGAGCTAGACTGTGATGAAATAAAGATAAGCATGACCTCCAAAGGCTCTCACCAGAGTGACCAAAGGACAAAAGAGGAAATAAAGGAAAGTTCACTGGTGACTTTGACTGGAGGTGACATCAAGTAAGGAAGTGTCTCGGCCAATCTGTACTCACAGAAGTGCTGTGAGCAACCTCCCAAAGAGGTAAGATGCTTACAGGAGAAGACGCAGAGTTCACAGGTACAAGGCTAAAGATGGGTACAAGAAGAGGACCCTGCTGAAGAGACTGAGAAGGAGGGGGCAGAGAAGACCAAAAAAGGAAGAGTCCTAGAAGTCCAAGAAAGAAAGTTGGCAGATGGTGCTAGACAGAGGAAGGGGAGCCAGAGAACAGAAAAGGCAGGGGAAGCTGGGTCAAGAGGTCAGGGAGGTGGGCCACATGCACGGGGGGCCAGGCGTGCCCAAGACTTGGCCTTTGGAGACCTTTGCCACAGCAGCTTCGAGGAAGGGGCAGAAGCCCCAGTGGGTGCACTACAATCTCGAGTCCGGCTGAGGAAGTAAGAAGGAGAGGCAGCTGGAGGAGGCCACAGGGCCAGGAAGCACCTCCCCACGCCCAGGCCACATCGGGACAGGGGAGGGCTGTGCAAGCCAAGCTTGAAGAGCAAGGA
>PVJO010023820.1:9602-25810 GCA_004026905.1 Hystrix cristata
TCTGGAATATAAATGGCACATAATTGTTATATCAGTTTCCAGATGTTGCAGATGTCTGTGAATATAATTTATATCCAGCACTATTTCAAAATTATGGTAGCTATTAGATCTGCTGCTACATCTAGTCATTTAATACCCAAATAAAGAAGAAAGTATGTTATTAGATCACAAAGATTTTTTTCTGAAATATTTTATAAATATATTTCAATATAATTGGTGTCTTAACTACATATTTTATTTTATGCATTTAAGACATTTTGAGAAGAATTTCAAAGGCCTAATAAAGCTACCAATAAGGTGCATGTAACAAAAATATCAAGAAATCTCTAAAGCAATTGTTTTCAAACTTATCAGAACTGATTTCTCCCTTTTTTATAGATTTTTATTAAAATTTATCCAAAATCACACAAACTTGTAGGCCATTACACAAGCTTACAGACCACAATACACTGTACCTTTAGTTATACCTACAAGCAATGTAAACAACCACATAGATGCATCATTAAGTCACAACTACATAAAGTTACTGTAGTACCTAGTGTGTGTGTTACTGTTTTGAGTTTGGGTTATTAGGTTCTTGTTTTTAGGATGTCATTATTCCTCTGGATTTTCATTCCCCTCCCCCCTTGCCCTCTTCTTCTTCCCTTGCACCCTTTGCCTATTGGCTTTGATCTGACCCTTTGCCTTTTTGTATCCATTGTTTACCCTCTCCTTTTGTTTGTATTTTGCTTCTTTAAAAATATATGTGCTGCCGAAGCGAGCACATTTTGCCTCTTTAAAAACAAAGGTGAAATTCACATAACAATCAACTACTGTAGGACACACAATTTAGTGGCATTTAGTGTAGGCACAATATTGTGCAACCACTTCTTCCCTCTGGTTTCAAAATATTTTCATTAGCTCAGAAGCACATCCAATACCTTTAAGCACCTTCCCTATTTCTCTCTCTCCCAATTCTGTGAAAACCACGAATCCGCTGTCTATTTCCTTGGGTTTACCACTGCTGGGTATTTTATACAAAAGGAGTTATACGATATATAAACTTTTGTGTCTGACTTCTTTCACATATACTGCTTTTGAGGTCCATCCAAGTTGTAGAATGTATCATACCTGTGTCGCTTTTCGTAGCTAAGATCCCACTGTACATACACATCACAGTTCTTGTATCCCACTCAACAACAAAATGACAACTTATTTTAAGGTGGACAAAGGACCTAAATAGATACTTTTCTGAAGATGATCTAGAAATGGCCAACAAGCACATGAGCAGATGTTTAATTGCGGGGAATCATTAAGGAAATACCAATCAAAAGCACAGTGAAACACTACTTACTAGAATGGTTATAATAACTAAAAAAATGACAAGCGTCTCTGAGGATGTGGGGGAAAGGTCGTTCAGCCAATGCTGGTGGGATGTACAATAGCGTAGCCGAAACAGAAAAAAGCTAAACAGAGAACCGTCAACTGAGCCTGCAGTTCCACATCTAGGAATAAACCCAGCCCGAGGAAACGAAAACGCATGTCCCCACAGAAACTTATACGTGGATGCTTACACCAGCATTGTGCACAACAGCCAAAAGATGGAAACAGTCCACATGCCCAACAGCGAGTGAGTGGATAAGCAGAACTTCTCTTCCATTAGGTCGTCTTTTGTTACAGCTTCTTTATTTTTCCAAATGAACTTGATAGATAAAACCTACTGCACTGACAATTTCAAGAACAGCAATACAATATTGGTTGTATAAAGAAAACATAAAAGAAATTCGTAATAAAATTATGTGCACCCCAATATGCACATATTCAGGCAAGACGTGTGTAGTCGTACACTCGCACCCGGGTGCAGAACACTGCGAATCGAGTTGTCAATCGGTGATAGTGACTTAAATACCACGAGCATATTAAGACACTGCAAAAATGACTTCGTGCTTAAACACAAGATGGCGTTTGTTTTTAGGCTGAGCTTATTTTTTAAAAACAGGTCTTTCACCTCCAGAATGCCTGGAGAGACATTTGAGGACAGTACAGGACACACGGCAACGCCATCTCGAGTACAACTGTCCTGAGTGTGACACACCTGGTCCCCGCCCCCAGTTGATGCTCCTCAATCCTGGCGCCACCAAGAAACACCACAGCAGTTTCAAAAATGCCTCCTGGGGGCGCTAACTCGCCCTCTGAGAACCTCTGAACTTGAAATTCTCGCTTGCTGAATCTTGAAATTTCCCTGCAGATTCACATTTCATTCTTACAATTAAACGGAAGTGCTGTATTCTGTGACTGCATAGAAGGGTGACTGTGTAAAGGTACTTGTAATTTCATGTATCTGAACTGCACGGAGGCAGGCCTCAGTACAGCACAGCTCCCTTCAAAGAAGACTAACTTTGACAGCATTAGTGAGTAATACAAATGACCCTACAGGATTCCAAGGGAAAGGTTTTGGTTTACCACCTACAATAAAAAAGCCCTAAAATCCATTTCAAATCTCCTTCCTCCTTTCACAAAGCTCCTCTCATGTCCCAAATATTTACGACTTTTATAGCTTTTATAGTCAAACTGGCCTCAGGTCAAAATAAAATCCCAGGCCAAGGTTTCCTGCTTCCTCCAGGTGGACACAGACTCTGCAGAGAACCATCCTGATGTTGGTCTTCTCATCACTTGGTGGTGAGGGAAACAGCAGGACAAGGCGTGCGGACAGCTGGGGCCTCGGGAACAGACCTGTGCGACACCCGGCCCTCAGCTCTGTCCCCTCCTGCCTCACCTCTGGGCCTCCAGGTCCTGGCTCCTCCTGGCTGCTCGAGGGCCCGTGGTGTTGACAGGCCACAGTGGCTTTTGCCAAGTGGCAGTTTCAAAATTGCTTTAAAACAAGTTACTCTGGTTCTCAAGTATTCAGCTGACAGTGAAAAGCTAGGAAAAGAAGTGTAAAACGATGTCACTTCAGACAGCAGAACAAATTCATAGTTTGTTTTGGGATGTCTTGGAGGCTGAGTTGTCACATTGAGGTTTTAGAGACGTATTGTTCACTTCTGTCAGGTGGTCGGGGCATCGCCCATCCGAATTCTCCTCCTCACTTGGACCAAATCCTGTTTTATCCATTCAGGGTACCCAGAGCTGTTTTAATATATGAGCTGAACAATCTTTTCAAGGATTTTCAAACACGCAGAAAACGCCCTGCTGAATTTGGGTACAGGTATGAACAAGCAGAAATAGGAGATCTGCGAAATGCAGAGAGAAAATGATTACCGGAGAGATACTGCCTCATTCACAAACTCGTCTTATTTATCTTTAAAAGCCCTGAAATTAGAAACTAAAATTAGCTGCTATTTAATAGCTGCATATGTTTAAAGATAATTTTTATATTTCAAATAAGGTATTCAGAAACTCTTCTAAAGAGGGTGTTAGCATCCCAGCTTTGGTCATTAAATTAGTGGAGGGATGGGTGGCGAGGGCAGTAAAACCCTATAAAATGAAAATTAGAAAGGACCTTGGCTTAAAAATAAAACCAGACAAAATGTTCTCCACAGCAATGATGGTATGTTAGACTCTCTGAAGAGTGAGACCATGCAAGGCCACAGAGAAACCCAGTTCCACCTGGCAGGCAATGGCTGAGGGCACGTACCCAGGCTGCCAGGAACACAGCACGCCAGTCCCAAGCGAGGACACCAACGTTGAGCGCGATGGGAGCTGCAGATGGAGCATCCGGGACACTCATGGGACAGTTAGGAAGCTAAAGTAAAACAATGATTTTCATTTGATAAAAAAGGAAAATATGGGGCTAGGGATTTAGCTCAGTGGTTAGAGCGCTCTCCTTGCAAGTATAAGGTGGAGTTTGATCCCCAGCACCAAAAAAAAAAAAAGGAAATGATCAGTGACAATAGAAAAGGAACATTTTTAAAAAATTTGAACTGTCATTAGATATCAGTTCAATAGTTTTTGAGATGTCTCTTGCCATCATTATTTTGTTTGAGTTTTGTTTTTGGTAGATTTTATTTGCCTAGAGAGTTTGAATTCAGAGTAAGGCTGGGTAGAAGACACAGATCAATCTGTGTGCAACATGGGTACACATGGCCTCCTTCACAACCTGTGTTGGCACCACATTTGTCACAATGGATTCCACGTCAACACCTCTTATCACGCGAGTTCCTTACTGCACACAGGTTCATGCCTGGCACTGTGCATCTTATGGATCTGGACAAATGCATCATCATGATCATATCACTCAGATAGTTTCACTGCCCTGAAACCCTCTCTATTTACCTGACATCAGGATCTCTCATTTGTGGTTGATTCCTTGTTGCTTTGGACTTTGGCTGTATTCCAAAGGTACATCTTAATAAACACCACACATTAAATCCGATCTCAAAGTCTTCTTCCCCTGGTGAAAGTAGTTTCATCAGTAACAGGAACTCTATGCATATTTAAAAAAAAATTTTTTTTTGTTTTGTTTTTGGTTTTTTGAGATAGAGTTTCCATGTACAGCTCAGTCTAGTTTTGAACTCACTGTACAGCTCAGGCTGGTCTTGAACTAGCCGCAATCCTCCTGCCTGTCTTCTGAGAGCTGGGATTACAAGCATGAAACGCTGTGCCCCAGCTTGTACTTTGTTTTAGAGTCAACACGTCCCAAGGCGAGTTTATCACCTTATCTTTGAAGTTTCTCACCCATTTTTATTTCCTTATGTCTGGGAGTAACACCACATGACTTCTAGTTATTCAGCATTAAAAAAACTTCAAGTTTCTTTTCTTTTCCATCACCGTTGCATGACTTCCAGTAAGCATCAGGTTTTGTTTTCAAACCCAGTATTCCTTCTATTGCCAGAACTACTGTCTGGGTGACCTGGTATCTGAGATCCGGTCACTTACCTACATACCTTGTCTCTTGTTTCCTACTTTGATCATTCTTCCACATGAGCTACAAGTCCATTTTCTTCTAAATCATACATTTTAGAGTCAATTCTCTATTCAAGAAGCTCCAGCAGTCTTGTGCTTTGTAAATTTTATGTAACTGCTTTGTGTCCTCCATCCATTTTGTAAACTCCTACAATTGAGACATACCTGCTCCATAATGGTAACAGGAAATGTCTGTGAATAACTAAACATTGTAAAATAGTCATTGCCCTCAGAAATTCATATTTAAGATCAGCAAACAAGCTAACCTGGTTTACCTATTTTATATCATTGCTATTATGTACTTATTTTGATACACAAATATGTCAGTAAATTATGAAGAATAAAAGATGGCAATTTAAGGTAGTGTAAACTTAGTTATTTCTTATTTATTTTTGCAATGCTGGGGATTGAACCCAGGGCCTTGCACATGTTAAATTACCTCTCTATCACTGCATTACACCTCAGGCTGTAAACTTATTTAATAAAATTCATTTTCGTTTGGCAACACTTTAGAATGTGATTCACAGAATAACAAGTTAGTGTCAGGATTTCATTTTAAGTAAACTTTCATGTTTGAAATGCCTAATATTTGTATTAGCTTCTTCCAATCTGGCTGCACATAACTTATCAGTTAGTATAAAATATGTCGCCAGTTACAGACAGCTGTTGGCAGGAGGACCTTCAATATGCCGGATTCTCCCCGGTGGATACCTACAAGCCCAGGATACACTGAACAGTGTTCATTTGAGGAATAAATACCTCTCCAAGAAAATCCTTTTCACGATTTCCTGTAGATGTTATTGCTTTTAATGTCATGAAGCAATAATATGCCTAAAAATCAGACACGAGAAGTTTGGTTTTAAGAATCAAAAATCATTAGAAATTAGCCCACAACCTCGCTAGGAATTTGTCTTGTTGGAACACCTGATCATCAAAGATTAACCGAACCAAGAAGCTTTTTTTCACACAAAGAAACAATAAAATTACAGAAACTCTGTGGTATATGCCCGAAGAGCAGTTCTCCCTTCTTTATGGGAGTCTACCAACCTTCAGCCTCGCCATGTGGGCACAGGGCAAAGCCACCCGTGTTGACAAGGGTATTTTAGGATTTAAGTTGAATCTGTTGGGTGACAGGGCCTGGAGACCCCATCAGGAACCAGGGTGGGCCAGGACCAGCAGCTCTCAGGATGTAACTGGGGAAACTGAAAGAAACGAGCACGCAGTAGGGAAGGAAGTAAGACCCTGTCCTAGATCAGAGTAGAGATGTGGAGTCCTGGGACACCTTTCCTGGGCCTAGGCGATCCCCAGGAGGCTGGTCCCAAAACAGCTGTGTGTAACAGGAAAAGAAAGCGACCTTCCGGGGCCTCCCAACATCACCATCACCGCTGCCTTCCCCGGCAGTGGTCGGGGGCCCGCGGCCCACCATGTAGAGTCGGTGCTCAATCGGGTTCCACGCCCGACCCGGTGCCGTCCCGGGTTCCATGCGGACAGAAGCGGTGTGTGCATCTTCCGGGAGGTGTGTGCATCATTCCGGGACCTCTGCCCGAATGAGGCGGGACAGCGCTCACGGTAGAGGTGGCCCCGCGGGAGCCCCTGTAAACCACGTCAAGGTCGAGGGGTCAGCGGCCGCGCGGGCCTCCCGCCGCCGTGCGCGGGCCCGGGCGGGCGGCAGGGGGCGCTGGCGCGCAGCGCGGCGGGTCGTCCGGGTCGCCGCGCCGCCGCTCGGGTCGCCATGCGCGCGCTGCTCCGGCTGTGTCGCGCGGGCCGCGGGGGGCGCGCGGGGGCGCTGGGGGCCGGGGCCGCCCGCCGCGCCATGGCCGGGTTCCGCGCTGAGGAGCGCGGCCGGCCCGGCTCGCAGGACTTCCGCGTCTTCTTCAGTGAGTGCGGCAGGGGGCCGAGGGCGGCGAGGAGACCCGGGCGCGGCGTCCCCAGGGCGGCCAGAGCGGGGCGCGGGCGGGCGCGGGGTGGGCGCGGGGGCCCCGGCGCGCCAACCGGCGCTGGGCGGGCGGAGCCTCCCATCCCCGCCCCCACCCCGCGCCCGCCCGCGCCCCGTCCGCGCCCGGCGTGAGCTCGCGGCCCGCGTCACGCGTGTCCGCGCGCAGCTGGCGTCTCCCCTCCCCCCCGCTCGGCGCGCGCCCGGCGAGGCCACGTGGGCGGGACGGGGACCCCCGCGGAAGTGGGCCTGGAGCTCCGCCCCGGGCGCCCGGGCTCTGGCGGCGCTCGGGCTCCTCCCCGCCCGGCGGCCCCGGAACTCGCTGAGCCGGCTTGCAGCTCCGCGGGGCGGGGCGCGGGCACCCGGCGCAGCTCGGGGCGCAGGTTCCCGCAGTGAGCGACGCTCGGGGTAGGCGATCCCTGCGGTGTAAAAAATGTGCTTACCCCGCCTGAGCTCGGGTCGGGGCCAGGAGGGACACCGAGTAATTGTGATTGAGCTGGCCCTGAAATTAGTGTTATCTTCGAAATTGGTTTGCGTTTTCTCCTCTCAGCTACAGTGTTGTTTCTTGCCATCCCTTTGGTGAAGACTGATGGGTCCTGTGGAGAAGCCCTTAACAAGAAGTTTGGGATTGGGACATGGATTGTGCAGCAGCAGGTCACGCTGTGGGGTCACTGGGAACAGGCGTCGCTGGCCTGGAACAGTAAAGAAATAGGAGTTTGCAACAGAAACACGTGACATGGCGAAGGAATTGCTGGTCTGCGCCAAGTCCGGGGGTGAATGAGGAGCACAGCGGATAGGACCCTCCATCAGTGTCCCAGTGCGTAGGCGTGGGGCAGAGGGTGTGTATTTATGGGCCCATCCTCGAGAGATTGGTAACTGATTATCAGCTATGCTACCAATTATCAGTATAACTAATTTAAAAGGAGCTGAAAATATTTGAGTTCAATGTCGGTTGAGAAACAGGACAGGACACCGTGTAGAGGATCCAGAGCGCATAGTGTGCTTGGCACAATCCTGGATTGGATGGGAACCCTAACCTAACCCTTGGGCAGGTGGTTACTGCACTCCCCCCCCCTGGGGACAGCTTCTTCAGCTGTGACCTTGAAGGATGCTGAAGGACAGTCTTTCCTGGGACAGGGGTTCCGGGGGCAGTCCAGAGGCTCAGTTTGCTCCTTTAGCTTCAGACTCCCGATTCCTCTGACGCTAGAATGCCATAAGTCAATTTTCCACCCTCCATCTGGAGCAGAAAAGGAGGGGGCCCTGTTGTACTGAGATAGAGGGGCCCGCGAGGAGAAAACAGGGAGTGGGCTGGGCAGGGTCCCCTGGCCGGCCGCAGCCCGATGGGAAGATGTGGGTTCAACTGTTGCTGATCCACCAGATGGCGCGCAGGCCAGCACTGTTTCTTACCTGCGGGCTGGGGTGAGCCAGAGGCGTCACCAGCGTGAACGAGTCCCCTGGGGAGCTAACCCCAATGGCGACTCTCAGCCCTGGTGACCCTTCGCTCCGTCTCTCCGTGTAAAATGTGGCCAGTACAAATAGCTCTGTAGAGTCGCCATGGTGGTTAGGTGTGTAAGACGGTCCGTGTACCGCACCTGCTGAGTGTTAAATGTACCTTATTTCTTTTTACCGTTTGACCGTAAGTCGTTAGACAAAGTCTTACCGTTTAATTCAGGGCAGGGTGAAAGTAATGGAAGGTGTTTAAAATTGAATATTTTTAAGTGCCCCAGTTTTTGGATTCGTAGGTCCCCGAACTGTAATGAGTACTGCAGTCTTTGAATTAACTATAAAATGAGAATGAAATTAGACTTGTTTATAGGGGGCCAAGGACTTGGCCCTGCATGTCTATATTCCTTGGATATTTTAGATGTTTTTGTTTTGTCATATTAGTAACTTCAAAGTTTCTTGTTTTAGATTTTAAACTTCTCTTGAACAATAGAGAAAAGCCATGCTTTCTATAATATGTATTTCTGCTACTATAGGGTAGATAATTGGTTTACTTACAGAAACAGGGCTTTGGATTCTCTTGTTCAGAACAAGAATGAATCATGCATTTCTTTAGTTTGTTTTATCATTTATAGTATGGGCTTGTGTTGAAATTAGTGCAAGTTTGTTGTTTTTTTTAAATACATCATTTGAGTAGTAGATGAAATAGGCCATTGAATAGACTATAGGTTCGAACTTACTAAAACTTCCAGTGAATAAGTTCCAGTAACCTTTTTATTTTTAAGCTGGCCCATATTGTAGAACTTGAGTTGACACGTGACCGAAGATGACTATTGTGTGATATAGAAAGATTGGATTTGATTTTTGGTTTTGAAACAGCCTAGTTTTCTAAAAGAAATGCTGTGAAATACAAATGTTGTGATCTGTATAGAAGAGAGGATATATTTGTATTGGAGTTGATTTTTGTTTAGATTTCTTGATCTTACCAGAAAACCAAACATAGCTAACTTTAGTCATTATTAATACTTCCAGTAAACATATAAATGCCTTTAGTGATAGTTTGTAATAGTATATTGGTTCTTGGCTTAAGTGTAGCTATTTAGTGTATAAATGTATCAGATATAAATTTCATGTTCCATTCAATTTTCTCACTTGCTGCTACATGTAATAAATTTGCAGCCATATGAGAGAAAGAAGCAATAGATAACTTACAAAACAACAGAATAAAGTCTAACTGAGGACCAGTTGAAGGGCAAGTTTTGACATTGGCTATGCCTTGCGTATGTGGCCAGGGCTGATAGATTTCACTGACTTATGTCTGGAATACACTGTGATTTTGGCAGTAGTGAGATACCAAGACAAAGTGGCAGGGCAACTACGATTATTTATCTTATCTCTCCTAATAAATATTGTATTAAGGTCATAGTAAGTGAGGATAACAGAGGGTGATCCTAAAACAACAGAAGGAGGAGCCATTACACCTGGAGATTTCAAAATATTTTATGAAAGACTTTTTAAAAGAGGGAGGCGTCGTTAGGATGGAGCAGGCTGGAGGAGCCCCTGCTTCTGTGTGTGCAGAGGGATGAGGGTGGTGTTTAGGCAAAGAACCTGGCAGAGGTGGAGGGTGTGTTGATGTGGCTGGGGCAGAGGGTGACAGTGTGGACCCCAACGGGGGTAAGTTTCTGCTTTGTGCAGACAGCATACACACAGCTGGGGCTCACGGGGTGCGCTGGTTTCTCCTGCAGCAACTGGGAAGTGTTGGGAGGGAAGTGGAACAGACAGGCGGCCTTGGTGCCCAGCAGAATTCTGCATCCTGACTTTTAGGGAAATGTCGTTGTCTCAGCCCGCTGTCTGTTCACTCATTCCTCAGCTTGGGAAGCTGCCGGCCTTCCTGGGAAACGCAGGAAGCTTGTTCTGGGAACACTGAGCTCCTAGCCAGTGATGCTGGGTTTTAACTCTCCAAAGGAAGCCACCTTGCGAAGGGTCACCTCGCTCAGTCTGTCATCCCTGTGACCCTAGCATGCTGCTTTGTGATGGCCACTAGAGACCTGTGCCATGCTGCAAATGTCATGGTCACTGTGACCTTCCCTGTGTGACCTGCAGAAACACCCTCACAACCCACCCCTTCCTTCTTTGCAACCCTTGTTTTCCCTCTTTTTGCCTCTGGAACAGCGTTTCTCTGAGTTTGTTTATTTGATGGCTTCTGCTTTACAGTCTCCCTTGGGAACTCTCTCATTTGTGCGGGACGCTAATTCCCAGGTCTGTTCTCAGCCCCCTTCTCTACTGTCTCTGGGACAGGGCTTGGCGCACGTTGTCTACAAAGGGACCAGATAGGACGTAGTGTAGGTTTTGCAAACCATGAAGCTCGTGTCACAGCTGCAGAGCTGAGCCCGTTAGCATGCAGCTGTAGACAGTAAATGTATGACTATGGCTGTGTCATGACAAGGCTTTATTTATAAAAATAACAATGGGACGTGGGCTAGATTTGTTTGCTGGTCATCACTGAGTCTCCAGGTGATTCGTTAAGTCCCTCGCATCGAGTCCCTTGCGTTGGGTACCACCTGGGGTTCCCAGATGTGTACAGTTAGCCTCACTCTCTTCTTGAACTCAAGACTCACAGGTCCATCTTGCTACTCTATTTCTGCTTAACTAAGGAGCATCTCCAGATACACCTGTATAAAACAGGCGCCCATATCTCCCGGCCCTGCCCAGCTTTTTCTGTCCTGATCACATTAAGGTAATCAGCATATTTATCACCCCAAACATTTACAGTTTCTTTGTAGTGAGAACATTCAGAGCCTCCTTCTGGGTATTTTGAAATATATGATACAGTATTATTAACTACTGTCATTGTACCCTTCAATAGAACAGAACCTGTTGTCAGTTAAGTCTGAAAGGTCCCCCAGAAATCTTGTGTTTACAGGGGAGATTTTAGAGGGTGATCGGGTCTTGGGAGTGGGTGCCATCCTCATCAGAGGATTCGTTGACTCATGAGGTCGTAGCTGACCATGCTGTCCAGTGGTGGAGCCTGCATGGAAGGGGTAGGTCACTGAGCTGTGACCTGGAGGGTGGATTCTTGTCCCCGGCGGCTCCTCTGTTCTTTCCCTGCTTCCTGGCTGGCATGGGGTGAGCAGCTGCCCTCTACCAGGCCCTTCCCCCATGCTGTTTCTGCCTTGGAATCAGCAACTGCAGACTGAAACCATCAGCCGAATCAACCTCTCCTCAAGTTGCCGGTGTCAGCTATTGTGTCCCAAAGACAGAAAAGTGACTAAGACAGAGCCAGAATTTAGTTCTCTTGCCCAGCTGTAGTATTGTACCCTTGCCCAAGCTCTCCTTCTCTCCCTTTGGAAAAGTAGCAGGAACCAGTCACCTACATACCTTTCTTGCTCACCTGTCTTTGTCACGCATCTAGCTAATTAGCACATTCTTTGGAAAGCTACCCAGAACACCATTCCTTCTATTTCCTGGTCACCGTCATCTTCACTGGATTAATTACAGTAGCCTCCTCCTGATCCTTCACCCTAGTCCCCTTTCATACAGCCGTCATGCTGAGCCCTTTACAGTGTCTGGGCTCCACTCAGAGTTTGCAGCATTTAACTTGGTGTGCAGAGGCCTGCGAGATGGAACTGTGGATTTCCTTCAGTTCGCGGCCTGATGTCTTCTCTTGGATCACTGCTTCCCTGCCATCCTGGTTGCCTGCAGATACTCAGACTCACCCTGTGTGTCGTGTTGTCTCCTGAGCCCTTGCGCTTTCCAAGCCTCCAGGTCTCCTCCCTGGCATCCTTCGAGACATTCAGGTCTCACCGAGGTGCACCCATCAGAGAACTCTTCCCTGACCATTTGTCACTCCACCCTGGTTTGTTTGCTTGGTTAATCCTCATCATCCCTGCTAGCGAATATGCATATTCATCGCCTCTATCCCCACTTGAAAACAAATTACGTAAGAGCAGGAAATTAGAATTTGTATTCTTACCTCATAGAGTCAGGCTTGGTATGGTGTACGTGTTCAGTAAATGTTTACAAACTGAATTAACTTAAGGAAAACTTACAAATTAATTAGGGAAAACAGCAGAAAGGAGAGAACTTGAATTTTAAAAAAATCAGTAAATGTCACCTGAGGTTTTAAAAGTTACTGATTGTACCCAGGAAAAAGGAAAAGAAAGCTATGAAGAAATAGCAACAAGTGTTCTTGGGAATTAAAATGTGACTGTTAAAAAAAAAAAAAAACAAGCACTATAAAAGGTGTAGTGGGCTGTATTGTGTTCTGTCGTTTTAAGCTACGACATCGTGGTAGTTGTTGGAGTAGCCCTAAGAAACGAGTGCAGATAAAAGAGAAGGTAAAGAGACAGGGAAAGAAGGTAAAATGCCGAGAATCTAGGCTAGCCAGCATATGACTCATACCAGTTTCAGAAGGAGGAACGGATAAAATGGAGTGGGAATTATCAGAGGAATAATAGGAGGGGTCTGAGAAATGCGCATGGGACAGTCAGTGTTTGCAGAACATCTTGTCCGCCTAGAAGTGAAAAAATCAAGTGCAGAAGACAGAAGTTCAGGGAGAAGGATGAGGAGAGAAGTAAAAGGCAGCTGCGCGGAGACAGAAACGCTGTCCACATGGTGGGGCGGGGAATCCGAGTTAGAATTAGCCAGTTGGGAAGGTGAGGGGAGCAGCGTGGGCTCAAGTGAGCAGACTTCTTATCTCTGAGAATCAGAATCCATAAGTAATTTCTCAGTAGCGATGTACAAAGTAATCGTTACTTAGGGTGCTGAGGAGAGCCAGGAAACACCACAGTGAGGTGCAGAGAGGAAGGTGGTTGCTCCCAGAGGTGGACCTGGATTGGAGAGGGGTGGGGCCTTCTGTGTTTTTAACCACAGAGTCCCTTGATTTGACGTAACAAGAAAATAGACATTTTGGAAAGTGAGATGGCAGCGGCTACATGAGCTTGTTTTCAGCTGAAGAAACAACCAGCCTGAGCTTCAGATGGTAAAAGTTCAGTAGCTGATTTGCTCTGTGGATCTGGAAGGGGTCGTCTGATGTGCTCTTGGGTTCTGTGGTCTGCAGGAGGTAGCGTGTGTTGCATGTCTGTGCCTGTGTCCCCCAGGTGTGACCAGGTCCCCTCTCATCTTAGAGACTCTTAACCCCGTGGAAGGGTGCATGATGGCGTAGCACCAGCACCAAGCCTGGGACCCTGTCAGAGTCCTCATTCTTCCTGTGCACCTCGGGGCATGGCCACATGTGCCATACAGACTCCTGGGTGTGACCGTCCCTTTCTGGGGTGACCACCGTGATGACTGATGTAGGGATGTAGTACCTGCTTTGTCTTAGCTGCGAGCATCAATCATGCTCCAGCACTTTTATACCCCAGAATCTAGTTCTTTACCTGTTACCAGCAAAACACTTTGTAATGCATGTTGCCTGGTGGAAGAAACCTTTGAGAATGTGAAGCTGTGGAGAAGTTCACTGACTTTATCCAGCAGTGACTGCCATAGAAGTCAGTCTATCAGGAACTCCCGTATTCGTTGCTTCTGTGCATATTTGTGTGTGTGTGTGTGTGTGTGTGTGTGTGTTACCAACGAAAACATCACCATTCTGACATCCGATGTTATATTTTTTTTCCAGAAATACTTGCTTTTATTCTTTGTTTCTTCATTATTATTTCCTCCTTTATGAATACTATTTGATGATCCAAATAGCTTCTAGTAAGTACAGATATCTACATCAGCAAATACTGACCATCTGTTCACTCATTTATAGTATTCCTGCAAACGAATTAGAGATTTTCTTTCTTTTTTTCTTTTGTTGCTCGTAGATAACTTTGAAAATCAAGCAGATGACTTGTAGCTTGATGCAGAATGGACAAGGAAAGGGTTCTATCTGTATTTGGTGTGTCCTCTTAACATATGAGAAAGCAGTATGAGGATTAAATATTTTGCCATCTGCACCCTGTTTCTCAAGTTTGTCCCAACACTGTGCTTTGTGGCCTTCAGGGGTCACCTTGTTGCCAAGGTGAGGAAAGGAAAATTAATAGTTTGGAAGGAAAAGAATGAAATAATAGTGGGGAGTAATATTTAGTAATAGTGATGTTTACTGAGCGCATATGTACTGAATGTCTGCGAAGTGCAGGCTCCTTTCTCGGGACAAAGTGTGGCGTCATGAACAACACAAGCTCTTCCTTTAGAGCTTAATTCCAGTGCTAAGTGCTAAGTACGCACAGTGCGAAGGGGAGGGACATTTCGGTGCAGTGGGGCCATTGTTAAGTTACACACTTCTGTTCCCAGTGGGCTGAAGCCAGGGCTTATTCCTTTTTTAAATCACCGTTGCTCTTTACTAAACTTGCTTTTGGAATAATTCTAGATTTGGAAGAGTTACCAAGATGGCACAGAGGTGCAGTAACCTCCACTCGGGGTCCCCTCATGTTAACGTCTTTCATTATCATTGTGCATTTGTCAGGACCCAGAAGCTGACGCTGGGCTGTGCGCTTGGCAGAACTTAAGGTTTTCCTGAGATGTCGCGTATTTTTCTGCTGACACAGTCTTTCCATCCCCCAGTCGGGTGCAGGACACTGTGTCACCTCATCCTCATTCCTTAGTCTCCTTCAGTCTGTTGCTGTCTCTTAGTCTTTGTCCTGTTTCTTCTCCCTCATTCACTTATTCATCCAAACATTTATTTGTATCAGTGTGGGTTTCAATTCAGTACTCCATTATTTATTTTATTGTTCGCATTGTTTTGTCTTCGGCGTTTTGGGTTCACATTTCCCTTTAACATTACAACCTTTTTGTTTTTTGTTTTTTGTTTTTGTTTTGCTTCTTTTGTTTGGGTACCAGGGATGGAACTCAGGGCCCTACGCTTGCAAGGCAAGCGCTCTACCGCTTGAGCTAAATCCCAACACCAACCTTTTGTTTTTTGAGTACTCGGTTGACTCTTTGTATTTCTTTATTTTTATTTATTTATATTTTTAAGGACAAAGTCTTGCTCTGTTGCCCCTGCTGGCCTTGAACTCCTCGAGCAATCCTCCTGCCTCAGCATCCTGCATAGAGATGGGGCTACCAGGCCCTCGCCACTGTGCTTGGTTTTCAGGGCTTTTTTTTTCCATGCTGGGGTGAACCCAGGGCCTCGCAGTTGCAGGCAAAGCTGTACAACTGGGTTGATTTCTCACCCTAAGAGATGCCGGGCTCATTTTATGTATTCTTTGCCCTGGTGAGAGTCAGCCCCTTCTGTAGAGTGCCTCAGTTTCTTTTGTTGAAGAAAGGTACACTCTGGAGAATTTAGAAACCAGGATCTTGGTACTGGGTAAGCTCATCAAGGATAGAGTGTCAGTAAGCCCTTGTTTTATTTTGTTAAAAGATTTTTAAAATGTAAACTTAAAAATGACACCAAAGAGTAGGACAGAAGTAAAACGTACCCAGACTTAGGAAGTTGGGGCCGAGCGTCTGTGCGGCTGTGTTAGGCCCAGCTTTTAGAAACAGATGTACTTCAGGAAAAATGTGTATTATATCATTGCATCTATTTAAATAAGATATGCTTTTAAAATTATTTTAAATATGTAGTTCAGTAGGTAACATTTAAGATTGTTTCTGTTTCTGAGCTTTGTTTTTGTTGTGAGTGTTCTGTAATATTGGCATCCTACCACTCTGAAGAGAAACAAATGACTGTTTCAGTGGAGTGGGACCTGGACTTTCCTGTCTGTGAGCTCTAGGGCGGAATGGGGAATTCTGTTGTTAAGTGTCTCCTAGTGAAATTAACATTAGTTTAGTCCAATTCAATTAGTAATGAGCCTTTTTTAAAAAGTGAGATTTTTTTTTTCCCTCAAACTTAGACATTTTCTGCTTTGGATGTTTTAAGCCACAAGGACAAATACATGATTTCAGCAACCCAAAGGTTTAGTTGGTATATATTTTTTCTTTGGTCCTCAGATAGGAGCAAGGTTTAAAAGTTGAATTCAACTTTAAACTG
>PVJO010023821.1:0-25464 GCA_004026905.1 Hystrix cristata
ACTTGTGTATGTGTGCAGATGTGTGTGTGTGCATATATATGTTTTCTCTTCCTGTCAAACTAAAACTGGGAAAACTCGTGCCATTCAATCAGAAGAATATAAATATATCTTAAAATATAATTAAATCACAAAATGTGCTGCTAAAGTGATTACCCACGCAAGTTTGCCCTACAAGGCAAATTCTCACACCAACATTTAAAAATTTTCCATTTCTTATGCAAAAACACCATATATAAAGCTGTGATTTCCAGCAAATAAATAAAAATTCTGCTAGGAATTTATTTGGTAGAATTCCCAAATTTCCAAGTAGAAACTTAAGTTGAAAATATCTCTACAATAAATGGTATATTTATTTATTACAAACATATATTTTGAATAGAATGTTACTATAGTTATAATTTTATTCTATAAACTCGTGAGCATTGCTTAATTATGGTACCTAAGACAAGGCTACTGGTTTACATCTGGCTAAAGAGAGCTTTGAAATGCAAGTTTACTTTTTTATTGTTTTCTAATATGTAGAATATTGGTGGGATCCTTTGGCTTTTAATTCTAAATAAAGATAGGTTTCCCTAATTTATTTTAAATGTGCACTTTTTTTGGACGATCCATAGATACAGCTTTTAGAAAGGGACTTTAGTGCTTGTGAGATCCATCTACATCAGCTTACAGAGGAAGAAACTTAACTCATGCGAAACACAAATGACCAATTTCAGTAGCAAATCAAGTATTTAAAAAATCAAATTCTAAAATGCGAAGGTAAAATACCTTTCGGAAAATGTCTTCCAGTATCTATCAACAAGTAAGCTTATATAAGAAACATCTTAAGTCAAGGGAAGACCACATTGTGATATTTGCATATTTTCATTTGTTTAATTGATATCTAATATTTTCAGGGGAAGATTTAAAGCAAATAAAAACAAAACAAATCAACAGTGTAGATGTTTGGTACCTCAGTACCTCAATAAGGGGATAATGTTAGAAGAATTCAAATGCTTGGGACCAAAGAAGGACCCCATCAGCACACAGGCGCCTCTTGCTGAGAGACTGTCCTGTGTGCACCAGGCCTGGAACGGGAAGCAGAGGCTCCTGCGGAAGGTCCTGCATTGGACTGCATGCCAGAAGAAACTGGATGGCTTCAGAATTTTCAGACTAGATCTCTAGAAACCAAATTTAGCTTGGATTACAATTCTTTGCCTTCTTGGTATTCAGTAGCAACAAAAGCCAGCTGACAATCTCTGGATACCTCCTGCTGTTCAAAATGTCCAAGGGAAAGAAGCATGACATTGTGTCTCATTGTTTCATTTCAGTGACTTTACTTGAGTGTCCTAAAAATAGGAGACAACATCACAGGAATTACCAATAGCTTTTAACTATTATTTATCAGTTTACTCTGTGCATTTTTTTTCAGCAAAATATTTTCTGTCATGTTTTAAACTGATTGCTGATTGCTTATTTGAATACAGATCCACTAAGGGAAATTCATATTTAAAATATACAATTATAGGATGAATAAAGCAAAAGACCTTATTACAGAATGCTTTTACAATAAATTTTGAAAATTGTGTGTGTCCAATATTAGATGCTCCACAGTAGGAATTTTCTATTTCTTCAGAAGGCATTTCCTTATGATAAACAGTCATTTCTCAATCATTATTATATACATTAAAAGTATAACTATTGAATTGAATTGATAACAGAAGAAACACTCTAGAAGCATGCAAGGTAATATAGAAAAGCCATTGGAGGATGATTTTAAAATGGGATGTATCATAAACAGGAAATCGACACATACAAAGATCTGGCCATGTGTAAAGGCACAAGCCAATACTGAATAAATGAAAGCAAAGCCAAAAACTAAATTTAAAAAGCAAAACCTGCCAAACTATAAAATGTCCATTTAAATCCTGGTGTGTCCAATAAATATAAGCCATCAATAAAAGAAAATATCGTATGTGTATGTGCTTAGTAACCATCTATAGAATACATATTAAAAATAAGTCTCCACATAAATGTATGTTTTAGCAATTATGAATCAATATTGTCTTCTACTAGACCAGTAACAGTATGTGAGTCACCATCCATAATGCGTTCATTACAGTAAATAAATAAATGCACATACTGTGACTTTCCAACTTAAGGGCTCATAAATTCCTTTGAAGAGCCATGCTTGAAGCTGTGAAGCAATATATTAAAGTGGAGTGTGGAAGGAAACACCGAAATGTCACAAAATATGCACAAGCTCTAACTGTCTTTAACAGAAATAGGTAAAATCAGTCTCTACATGTAATACATGATAGGAAGATAAGTATTCATCTAACAAAAAATTAATTTCCTTATCTGTTGCAATTACACTTTAAATAAGTTTTTTTTGCATAGAACATATTCAATAGATTCCCAACCTATCCCACAACTTGCAGACGATGATTAGAGTTTCACTGCAGAGCATGCAGCGACATGTTGTATGTGAAGAGAGTAAGACCTTGTCTAGCATTCTGGACTTCAGGAAATACCATTAACTTATAGGATTTTATTAAGGTTCTTTCATATCATTGATTATGGATGTGTATACAGTAGTGTGACACAAGGCTGTAATTTTCGTTACGTATTAGGCATACTGCAAAACATATTCTTGCCAAAAATGTTACGAAAAAGATCGCCTTTGCTGTAGGACTTCTAAGAGCACTCGAAAAAAATTAAGCATGTTGAAAATATTCAAAATCTGGATATGTACTAAATAATTCCCCAAGCTCATTTGACCATATACTCTCTGCAGATAACATCGATATTCAGCACAAGTCTCTTCAGGGAAACACACTCCTTCGGAAAGAACACTTGGGTGGCCATTTGTAGCGCTGCACTGGTTTTCACTCCATTGCACTGACCACCTTTACGACATCACTTATTCAATGAACCCTTTTCTCTGCCTGGAAAACGTCCAATCATCTTCATATTAGGACATTTTGAGAACAAAAGGAGATTGTTGCATGTGAATAAGCCTCGAGAAGACTATACGTTGCCTTTTGAACCATAACAAAATGACTTTTTTGCCCTGTGATTTTTTGGCACCTCGAAATTGCAGACTTCAGCTGCACCTTGCCACCACTCTGGGAACCTCACCAGCAATCGATTCCCAGTCGCCTTCCTAAAGCAATTTCATGGAGGTCCTGGGTCGAGGCCAGTCACTGATGTTCTTAAAAGCTCTCAGGTTGAGCCCCTTGAACACTGAAAGTTGGAATCACTGTAACAGACTAGATTTGAAAAGAAAGAGATCAACCCTTTAAGCCGAATCATAACTTCCCTGAAGGACTTTATTGTATTAGATAAGGAAGAAAATTCCTTCTTGTCTACTATTTGTTATTTGACTCAACCTTACATTTTAGGCTAGTTGCGAGGGTTCATCTCTCAAAAGTTAGGAGTGATCTAGGTCAGAATTAGGAACAGGAGGGGACAGTAGATGTGGCAGGCAGAGAGTTGAAGGGTGACGGTGTTGGCCAAGTTAGTTTACGAATGGACAGAAGAGTTGGAAATCTTCATGAAAGTCTTGAAACTGTAAAGCAAGGAGCTGGGAGTAACCGTCCAAGAAGTGACATTCATGCCTGACCAATTGCTTTTTCTCACCCACACACATCCTGATCCAAATGTCCTGGGAATTTTCCCTCACTCTCATCTCTCAATTAAAAATCACTAGCCTGGGAATTCTCTGTTTAATTCAGGACCGCTGGTGAGAATCGTATATACTGTTAAAATGTAGGTAATTGGGAAGGCGCAAATGCTATGAGGAAGGGTGGTAGTGTACCTTATCTTTTATTTTTAACTGGAAATAAGTTTTGGAAAAGGAAATAAAGATTTTATAACTATTGAACACTGGAGCAGGGAGAAGAATAAACACTAGATAAACATAACAGCATGAAGGAAAACTAGAATCCATTTGTGGAGCATGAGGGATTGAGGACAATTTTCACCCATATGATAATTTATGGTAAATTATTTCCATGATAATTTTCCATCTACTTGAGAATTGTGAAAAACAGTTGTGGGTTGATGTGTCCATAAGTCCAAAGAGAGAAGAAAGGCATACGAAAGGATTGGGGCCTGAAGTAACATAGCTTCTACTAATTTCATAGGTCCTTTGTCTTCATTAAGACTCCATATCTTATTCTGTATCGGGGCACATTATCTTGTTAGAAGAATATCGCCAGTGGAATTATTACAACAAATAGTTGAACTGTTTTAGGAAATAGTAGTGAAGAGATCGTTTTAACAGCATGACTTCCCCTCTTTTTCAAACCTAAATAAACAGCTATTATTAATCGAGTTTATAGTCTTTCAAGTTCCAGGTGGTCTGGTTCAGTTTGAGTTAAATGAATTTGTTCTCTTAAGAGCTTTTGCTTCAAACAATTTTATTGTTCAAAATTACCTTCTCTTTAAACCCTTGTTCCCTCTGCAAGCCTTCATATCATAGCAGCCATAAATCAATAGCTCCATATTGAATTTAGAGAAATACTGACTAACCTATTGCTACAAGACAGGATTTGCTTCTAACTAGCAATTACATTTCCATGAAGGGTAAAATCCATATTTCAAAATCATCACCATGATGTCAGTCTTTTGATTCTCAGACATTTAAAATGTACTTATTGTTCAACTGTACTGATCAGAAAAGATCAAAACCATGAAACTAAATCTAGGCTTCCTCATCTCTAGCTTTTACTTGTGGAGTCCTAACAGTCTGAAAAGGATTTCTTACTCCTCTGAGAGAACAGGGGAGAGTTCTGGGGAACAAATAAAATAGAAATTTACTGGCCCTAGTCGGTGGTCTGGGTCAGACCTCTGAAGGCCTTAAACAGAAGTTTTGGGGTCTCTAACATGAAGATCACAGGGAGAAGGACCTACAAGCCGTGCAATGGGAACAGTTAGGGAGTATCAAAGGGTCAGAGAAGGAGCTTCCAGCGAGCAGTCCTGTGAAACTCTAATCTCAACACCCGCTTCTTAGGATCAGTGATTAAATTTCCTTTTTATTGCCAACATTGGTTGACATGCCCATGAATTAAATTGCAAAAGAAAAAGAATCAGCAATCCCTTTGCAAGCATGAATGAAGATGTTAATAGGCCAAAATTAATACTGAGACTAATGTTCAACAGTGAAGTGTCTAACAGGGTGCCTTCTTTGGCATTTGAGACAGAGAGGAATTGTGGTGCCTAGTTTACTAGGGTAATACTGAGATGGTGGCCTGGACACCGATGGTTTTCTCCACATGGATCAAAACTCTTGAAATACTGGTCACCAACATCAATTTATATGTGCATTTTGCTCTAGAATCTAGCATTTTGCTGTATGTGCTGCCAAAGTGAGCACGCGAACACAGCATTTTAAAAAGCAGCCTTTCTTTTTTAACTGAGTGGCAAATTAAATGAGTATTAGTTCTAATAAAAAGAGCACACTAATATTTAACTATGTGCACATCTCCTCTAGCAATGAATAAGGACAATCAGAATTACTTGATATAATTAAAATTATTGAAGCTCAAAAGTAAACATCTTGAGATAAACATATCAACTGCTAAATAATTTATTTGCTTTCATTGATCAAAGATAGATGATAGATATAGATAGATGATAGAGGATAGATAGATAGATAGATAGATAGGTAGATATTTGTCTATCCTTCATAAGTAACCAAATAACAGATAGAGGACCTGTTTTTATGGAAACAATGAAATTTTTCACAGAGGTATCCTGAAATAGGTTACGGGAAATGTGTGTATTTCACTATCTTCTGGGCTTCATTGTGTCTAATAAAAAGTACTTTGCTAATTATATTATTTTTTCTGTATATGTAAACTCTGATCCCCCCACCAGTGTTTCTTTAGGATTTTCTCTTTGCCTTTCAACAATTTGACTTTGATATATCTAGGCTTGAATATCTTTGTGTTTATCCTACAAAAGATTTGTTGTTACTTGGATATATAAATTAATATTTACATCAAATCCTAGAACCTTACAAGTTGATAATTTTTTCTGTCCCTTCTCTTTTCTCTCTAACTGACAGTCACAGTGCATTCATGTTGACACCAATGACACTTTTTGCAGGTCTCTGAATCTCTACTTTTAAATTTTTTTCTCATTATTCCTATGACTAAATAATTTTCATTGAATAGGTTTTACTTATTTGTGTTCTGTCACTTCAGATATGATATTGAGCTTCTCCAGGATATTTTCTATTCCATTTATTGCACTTTTCAATTCTAGAATTTCTACTTGGTTCCTTTCATATAGTTTTATGTATTGAGGTATCTAACTCCACTTTTAGGTACTGGGGATTGCACTCAGGGTCTTGCCACTAAGGTACATGCCCAGTCTTTCTCTCTCTCTCTCTCTCTTTCTTTCTTTCTTTTTCTTTCTCTTTCTTTCTCTTTCTTTCTTTTTCTTTCTCTCTCTCTTTCTTTCTTTCTTTCTTAGACTAAGTCTTCATATGTCACCACATTGCTCACACTAGGCTTGAACTGGTGATCCTCCTTCCTCATTCTCCCACAATCCTGGAATTACAGGTGTGTACCAGCAGCCCCACATAGATCTTTGGTTTTTTTGAGTTATTCTCATAATGTTTTAATTCTTTAAGCATTGTTTCCTTTTCATTTTTCTTTCTTTCTTTTTTTTTTTTTTCTTTTGGTGCTGGGGATCAAACTCAGGGCCTTGTGCTTGTGAGGCAAGTGCTCTACCACTGAGCTAATTCTCCAGCCCTAGCACTGTTTTCTTTAGCTTTGAATAATGGCTAAGTAGTAGTTTTTGTTTTGTTTTGTTTTGTTTTGTTTTGGTTTTTTTGGCTAACTCAAGCATCTGGGCCTCTTCATCATGACATATTTTTCTGAATACTAGCCATATATTTTCTTTACATTCCTTATGTGCTAGCAACTAGGCAGACAAGACAACATAGTACCATAACCCTAATTAGTGACTGTTTTTCCTAATTTTGCTGATGCTTATTTATTTATTCATTTGTTTATTTGCTTAAATACTTGTGCATGCTAAATAGGTCAAAAGCCAGAAGATAAATTTGTTGTCATTAATCAAATTTCAGTTAATTTGATAATTAAAAATAATGCAATGGCGGTTATATATCAACACATATTAAAAAAATAACAGTGGGTCTCAGGAAATTACTAAGGCAGAGGGGAGTGTTTCTATAACAGATGGTCTTAATAGACAAATACTACACAATCATGGAAAAATGATCAATTTGACAATTTATGATTTAGAAAAAGACTGTCAATGAATGTCAAAGTCATTAGAGAATGGAAGCAATCAATATCATTGTGCACTTTATGAATCAGATAAAATTTTTAAAAATAAAATAAAACTGATAAACTCGTGGCAGCAGGAAATCTAATCTATTGTTGGTGAGAATGCAAAGTGATATTGTTGTTTTGGGAAATGATTTGGCAGTTTCTTAAAAAGCTAAACAATCTTATTCTGTGGTGGTTAACCTTGATTGCCAACTTGATTAAATTTAGAAATGTCTGACCATTTAACAAATTACACTTTCGGGTATATCTATAATGCTGTTTCCAGAGATAATTGGCATGTCGGCCTGAAAACTGAGGAGAAACACTCACTTTCTGCCACACAGTATACTTTCAGCCCAAGTAGGAGGAAGAGGGAAAGAAGGAGGAAGTTGGTCTTCATTTGAAATTTTTTTTTTTTAAGCAAATGACTCTTGTTACTGCCACTGACTACAGATACCAGACTCCAGCTCCTTCAGCCTTTCAAAGTAGACTCATGTCAGTGACTCTCCAGAGGTCTTCTGGGCACTGCACCCCTTACCTCTCCCCTGTTCTGATGCTTCCCACTTCTTGGGCTGAGAAGCTGCTGTGTCATCTTTGGTTCTGCAGCTACTGCAGACTATCTCACTTCTGGTTTTGTAGGCTTATCTAATAAATCCTTTTGAATTGTCATGCATATGCATTTTCTATTCACTAAGTTTCTTTAGAGGACCCTAACCAATATAGATAAAACACAGAAATTACACTTACAAGTATTTACCCAAATGATTTGAAAATTTGTGTACACCAGTATTTTGCCTTTGGATGGTCATAGCATTTATCATAAAGACTGGAAAGCAGCCAAGAGGCCCTTCTGAAGATTAAGAGGTAAAGCACCTAGTCATAATTCCATATGTCAGAATACAGTTTAGTAAAAAAGAACTGATAAACATAAAATGAACAAATCTTACAGGGACATTGCTAAGTGAATAAAATCTATATAAAAAGGTCATATATTATATCATTCTACTTGCATAACATATTAAAAGAGGAAAAAAGATAAAGACAGAGAAAGTACCAGTAACTACGAGAGGCTTACAGAGGGTTGACTTGATGAAGAATGGAGGATTTGTTTAGGGAAGAAGCACAGATTTGTTTACAATTTAGTGTGGCAGTGCAGTGATGGATATGTGACACCATGCATTTATCGAACCTGTGAAAATTTATGTCCAACAAATCCATTTAATGTAGACAAATTTAAATTAGGTGGTCACAGGATCCAAAAATCCAAATTGTGATAAAATAATATAGCATTACAAAGTATGTTAGCATTGAAAGAGGTGTGGGGGGAGAGAGCAATGTGTTGACCCAAAATATAAGTGAAGACAAAAGGAACTATGCAAAAGAATTATACTTCAGTTGAAGAAATTATTTCTCAAAGTTTATTCACTCCAAACCAATATACATGTATAACAGAACTGAAAAAATACATGAACGAACTGTAGATGTTAGCAGCGAGGCTTCTTCTGAGTGAGAAAGTACAATAATGGGAGGAAAACCAGAATGGAAAATGTAAGACTAGGTTGGGTTGGTATCACTGCTGTGAACATGCGAAGTATAGTATTGACACTAAGAGATAAAAATAGAAAGAGTTGTAGATATACGTTTTTTCACAGTTATGACAGATTTGTATTTATAAGCTATACTCTCAAAAAGCCTGGAAGCAGTGATACTGCAGTAGCAATAAGAACACCCAGAACTCAAATCTTAGCTTCAAATGGAAGGAAAGAAATCTCTTCAGAAGAAACAAAAATTTATTATTATAACTTTAGAGCTGGAAATACATAAGAACACAATAAAATGCTTAAAATGTAGTATGTCATCATACCACAATGATATATGTGCAACCATGTTCATAGCAGCACAGTTTGTAATAGCTAAGTCTTGGAAACAACCCAAATGCCCGACAACTAATGAATGGCCAAAGAAGATGTGGTTTTTCTACACAATAGAATACTACTCTGCCACAAAAAGGATAAACTAGAGACATTTGTAGATAAATGGATGCACCTTGAGAACATACTCTTAAGTGAAATAAATCAGACACTCATGAGCATACATTGAATTGTTTCTCCCATATGAGAAACCATAAGTATAAATAAAAACAGAGAGGTTTTAATAGATATTATATAAAAGGAAGATAATATGTAAAAGAGAGGAGAACTAGAAAGGGAGAAGGGGGAAAAGAAGGAAGAGAAAAAGGAAAGAAAGGGAAAGGGAAAAATGTCAAAACGTGAATAAACCTGCTGTAAATAGGGAAGGGGGAGCAGAAAGGAGGGGTGGGGAAAGGGGGGAAAACCAAGATACATCATGTACAGGTACAAAACAACCATGATGAATGTGTCCATTATGTCTACAATGTACCAATACATGTTCTTGGTTAAAAAGAAAAATAAATAAATGAATAAAATGTAGTGTGTTGAAGCAATATAGGACATGTGTGAAATAGTAATTCATGAAAATACCTGGAAAATTTTAATTAAAAAAATGTAGAACTGAATTTCAATTTAAGTAAAAATAAATATCTATGAGTCAATAGCGATATAAACTATGAATAAATGCATATGGAGGATTCGACAAATTTCTATAGAAAATAAATAAGGTTATTTTGGACATTTCTTCTTTAAGAAGGTAGGGTATAACACCCCACTTAAGATGTCTCTGTAGTGATAGTCTTCAAAAGCGAGAGTATGTGAAGAGGGAAAAGGGGTAAGTTCACGGCAGAGTTGCCAGCGAAACGTTCATTATCTCAGTTGTGCGATCAGGGTAGACGCCAGCAGCGGAAATTCCGGTTAATACGGCCTAATGTAAAGGGCACTTCGCCTCTGTGCTCTTACTGCAGAAAAGCTCCAGAATGAAAATCACGATGAAAGCATCAGGTGAACTTGCATTTATGAACAATCTTCAAAATACCTGATTATTACTCCTCAAAACTGTCAAGTCCCCGAAGTTGGGAACTGAATGGTCGCCGTTTGGAGAAATCTGATGAGAACTGATGGTTGAATGTGATGCGGTGTCCCGGATAGGAGCCTGTAGCGTGAAAGAAATATTAGATCTCCAGTGAAGAGCATTAGATCGAAAGCTAACATGCGCGATATATCTTTGTCAATATTCACTCATTATCTAATGTGTGATGCTAACGTCAGCGAAATCTGATCGTGATAACATTAGAACTCTCCGGACTACCTTGGAAGCCCTTCCATAAATCTAAAACTACTATACAGGTACAATTTTACTACAAAGAAAACACTAGCAAGAGTTTAGTTTAAAAAAATCCTTGATAGTTCAAAGAATTACATCGTGATTTGTTTTTTCATTACAAAGAGAAAAAGACATTTTTGTGATCAAGTAATCAAAAAGATACTAATTAACCAAGCGACTAAATATCGTACGTATTGCCTGAACTGGACAATCGCACACCCATGTGCTGCAGACAGAAGAGTACAACGTCTTTATACAATATTTCTGACAAAACTGTGTAATCGGATTGTCATCTTGAGGACCGTAGACAAATCCAAAGTAAGTGACATTTTATAATAAAAATGTAAGATTTCTTGAACAGGTAAGTTTTATCTAAGGAACTACATGGGAAAGCATCAAATTTTTGATTTAATGGCAACTTTTAGGATGAGGCTTTTGGAAAGAGTTTCTCAGAGTTAATCACTTTGGGCGGGCGAATCTAAGGATTTGAGCAGGGTCGCTTGGATGAAGTGGGAGGGAGAAAAGAATGCGTGTTAGGGCGCGTTAATTTGCAGTTTGTGACCGAAACATTTACATTCATTAATCTGCATCATTAATTACGTTTTCACAAGGTTCTGTAGTAGCACACGTATAAGGACACCTTTCTGCCACTGTTTTTTCCTACTCTTTTTTAGTGTTGTTGGCTTGCAGTAAGTCTGTCAAGAAACCCATAAATATTTCACACATTCTGTTAATAACCTGATCCTGGTAGGCAGTGGAGGTTGTGTTCTTGCTATCGAGCATTATGTTTGTATTGCCGTGTCTGAAGCCAGTTCTGTCTTTTCTTCAACTCCGATTTCATTCCCAAAGCCTCTGCACGGCAGAGTTCTGGCACAGCTTCTCTACAACCGGTTGACTGGGTTATTTGACTTTGCCCTGAGCTTTGAAGGCCTCCTGTGACTGCTTGTAAGAGGCAATGGGAAAAGAGAAAAATGGATTTTGCCAGCTAGTACTGAGAAAAGAAATAACACAGACACCTTGAGACTCATATTCAATTAACCTTCCCTGCCTCGCAGCATTTTCATGGCAAAACCACTAACTTGTACAAAAGCAACAGTCAATTCAACAAATATATACAGAACTCCTAGAGGTGCGGTCGGGGTGGGAAGGACACTTCACCCAGGCTGGAAGGGGAGGAAAAGGGAGGAGGGGCTGACAAGAGGGGCCAGCGACTGAAAGTTTGAATTTTTGAGTTAAATAAAATGAGTCTAAATTTTCAACCTTTTACCTCATTATACTGTGGGCTTTAGTAAGATAATTTCTGTAATTATTTTTCTCAATTGCACGAGACTGAAGAGATTTATACGAAAGTAACAGTCAATGTATAAAATTACTTTTAAATTTCAAATAAATCACTAATGGTATAAATTAAGAAAAATTCATACAGTGAATAGTGTAATATTTTAACTGTACTGCCTATTTCCTTGTGATTGAGAGTGAGAATCAAGCCAGTTCTAGGAAGAAGATTAGAATTTAGAAAGATAAAGCAAAGCTTCTTGTGAGGAGACAGATCATATTGGTTGAACTCAATGGGGACCAAAATTCCAAGTTGTCTGTTGGAACCGAATATAACCATTCAAAAGTATGTGAGCTGTGAGAGAGCCGTCACAGTGGGCCAGATGGTAGCATTGTATCACTGAAATTAGTCTAAGAGGAGTAATCGAATATTTGATAGCAAATTATAAAATCACATCAACTGAAAAAAACTGGTTAAAAAACACACAAATCACTAATACAGGGAAAATCTAAAGTATAGCTAGTGTGGGAGAGATAAAAGGAAACGTTATATGGAAGACGCAGTGCTATATTTGGTCTTAAAAACAGCAGTATGTGAGAGCAAAAGAAGAATTTATAAATACAGTGCTATTAAAGAAACAACTGATGCACCACACAGCTGTGGTCCCTGAATACCACTGAGACCGATTTCATGTGTACAGAGGCGGGCAAGGAAATTTGCAAGGGTGAGTGAGGCGGGAAGGTTCTGGAGGCCGAAGGGCTGAACCCGGAAATGCCAACCCTGGGAATGTGAGAAAAGAAGAGGTCTATCAGTGGATCAGGAAAGGAAGACATTTATGGGTAAAAATGAATTAAGAGAATGTGCAAACTAAGAGGAAAGAGAAAGTAATTCAAGAATAGAAGTTGGTCATCTCTGCCAAATGTTCAGGTTTATATAAGAAGGAAACAACCGATAGTGAATTTTGTGGGATGGATGTCTTAGGTGAATTGGAAAGTTGATGTAAGTGGTTGATACGGGTGAATATTTCTACCATTTTCAGAAAAAAGTGGAAGAATTGACGAGCTGTATTACCAATCTTTACAATAAATGTTACTACAAAATTGTGTTGTATCGTTTTATTCTAAGAATAGCAGAGAAACGTGGCTGTAAATGGAGAGCGAAGAGAAATTATAGCACACATACATGCAAAGATAATAATCTTCATCTTCGACTGCACTGAGAACAGTGGCTAATAGTGCTAAGATCAAGTCAGAGATGAAGTTCGCGGTGGCCAGGATGCATACGACCGTGGGGCCACACCGAAGCAGGAGCTTTGGAGAAGGAAGAAAACGGAAGTGAGGCAATACTGGAGAGGCACCATGAAGACGGAATGACTGAGGCCTGGTGACTGGCTTCAGAGAGAAGCAGCGAAGGTGCCGTGCAGTTCTCAGCTTGTGTGATTTGCTGAGTGCCATATTTAGACAGAGGACACAAGAAGTGTGAAGTAGGGAGTGTCGGCTGGAGTAGATGCTTAGTTTAGAACAGTCTTGCGATCTCTGACTCAGTCTCGCTCCCCCTAAGTAAGCTTAAAGTGATTAAGTGTCTTTCTACAGTGAGCAGATAAAGGGATTCCTCACAGTTTTGCAAACAGGAACTGGACAGCCAAATTGGACTCCAGCTTGCTGTTGGATTTCTCAGCCTCCCGGTTTCTGTTAGTGCAGCCACCAAATCTATGGTATTTATTTACAGTATTCTGAGATGAGGGAAGAAAAAAATTGGTACCGTGGCAAGAAGCGCTTCTATAATAAATACATAAAACATGAAAGCAGCTTGGGAACTTGATAATGGGTAGAGACTGGAATAGTTTTGGGGTCCATGCAAGAAAAAACTGATATTTCTGAGAATCTACTGATAAAGATTAACAATTCCATCCACATGTTCGGCACAATTTTGCTTCTGTTGGCAAACTTCGCATCAGATGACTAACATGAACGTGGCCATCTTTCCCAGGATCGTGGAACGAGTTGATTTCATGAACCGAGATATCACTGTGAATAATTATGAATAAAATGTTGATAAAATACGGATGGTGAAATGCCGTTCTGATGAAGTCTCACACAGAAATCAGGAATACATTATTAGACAATGGCGAGAAAGCAGGCCTCATCATAAAGTGGCGAATAACTTGGCTGAGCTATGTCTAGCAGAAAGTAGGACTAGAAAATTATGAAACGAACATTTAGCCAACAATATCTGTATCCAAAGTGTCAGTAGAGCAGCTTGGCTCCTCCTAGCTACTTGTTATAAAATGTAAGAAGAGGAAAATGAATGGAAGATAGAGTGGTTAGGCAAAAAGAATCAAGAGTTCAAAGATTCAGGAAATTCTATTACAACACATTAGGAAGTATGTTTGAAAGAACCATTCGGTGGAGGAGATAAGGTGCGCGTGAACCACGGACCTAGTTAGCCGCTAGAGCAGGGAGCCTGCCAGCGTGGACTGAAGAGGCTGGAGTTGGAGGGAATGGAAAGGCAGCAAAACAGACTGAAATGGAGTGAGACCAAGTCTAGTGCAATCCAGCCCAATCAAAGCTAAGCAATCTCTCGGCTTTTACAAGACCTGCTCTTGTGGGTCCAGGTCCTAAGACCTTTATCCAGGTGCGTCTGGAAGACAGAGCATCAGGCTGAAGACAGTAATTGTTGAGCCTTGCAGGGATTTGGGCTTCTGGAGACTGTCGCCTGTTCCTCGTTCCACTTCTCACTTCTGGAGTTGGGATATGTGCCTGCGCCCATGTCACCATTGATTTCGGACTCTCTTGATTTGTTTGGTTTTACAGGTTCACAGCTGAAGGAGAACTTCATCTCAAGGTGGATCATATCTCTCATCTTCCCTGTATATGATTTAGATGGTATTTAGCTGAGACTTCAACTTTAGAATTTAGAAATAATTCTAGAAGAAGTTAAGAATTGTGCGGCTGTTGGAACAAAATAAATGTATCTTGTATGTAAGAAAGATATAATCTCGGGGTGTGGAAACATAATGCTATAGCTTGGATATTTATGTCTGCTATGATTTGAAAAGTTCCAGTGATTCTAATATGACAGCATTGGGTGATCCTTCAGGAGTGAGCAGGCCGTGCAGCATGCTGTCAAGAATGAGAATATGGATCTTACAAAGACGCTCCCCCCACGTTCAGCTCGCTTGCGTCTCTGCCTTCTGCCATGTGAGAGCCAGTGTTCCTCCATCCAGAGGATGAAACAGAAACCCAACTTTTGCAGACCTACTACCAACTGGATTTGGAGCCGTCTAGTCTCTAGAAATGTGAGAAAATTTTTGTTGTTCGTGTAAATCCTAGAATGTTCTATCATAGGAACCTACATAAATAGACTAAGACATCTGCCTGTACAGTTCATATATTGAAGTCTCACTCTCCAACACGATGAATTTGGACTTGTGGACTTCAAGAGATAATTAGATCAGCAGAGTGCAGCCTTTGCGAATAGGATTAGCGCCCTCATAGAAGAGATGCGAGAGATATAATCTCCATCCCTCTATCTTGTGAGGATACAGCTAAAGGGAGGCTATCTGCATCTTAGTACACAAGTCAGCCAGTACCCTGACTTGGATTTAGCTTCCGGTATTGTGAGAAATAAGTACCTATTTATTCAGCCATCCAGTGTATGTATTTTGCAACAGCAGCTGAGCAGACTAAGATAATGAAAACGAGGAGTTGTTGACAACTATCTTCCTTTCCATTTGAAGTGAGTGAGGTTTTACTGGACTTAATAAAATAAGCAGTAGAAGCTTGGAGAACAAGTACACAGATACATAACTATGGTTAGTCCTGTCGCACCCTAGTATATTTCTAATAAGTCTCTCTTTAACCTACATACATTGAGGTGAAAATTATTTCCAATCCAAAGAGGAGGTGCTACTGAACAGTAAAATATAATAAGCTAAGTTTTGCAAACATAGGTTCAAGATGGCAACACAAATATCTAGAGAAATTGGAACACTTGTACCTGGAATTCACAAATGAGTTTACGACTACAGTTTTGTATTTTGTGCCATACTGGATATAGTAGAACTATTGATTAAGAATTGTGCTTAGGTGGGTATAACAGGTAGTGTAGTTTGGATCTAGAGCATCACCAAAAGCTTCCTGTATTCAAGGTGTGGTCCAAAGCTGATGTGGCTACTAGGAGATGGTAGAAATTAGGGGGTTGAGTTTCAGAGAAGGAAGTGGGGGTCACTGGAGTGTGGCTTTGAAAGAAGTGTTCTACCTCTGGCCCCTCCCCGCACTATAAGCTGAGCAGGTTTGCTCTACCATCCCTGTATATCACGATGTCCTGCCTCAAGGGAGAAAAGTGACCATGCACTGAAATCATCCACCAAAATGAATCTTTTTCTTGTAAATTGATTTCCTCAAGTGTGTTTTAAATTGGGGAAGAAAGTTGACTAATGTAGAAAACTGGTATCGAAAGGCAGGGTTTTTGCTGTGGTTATACCAGGCAATGTTTCTCACAGTCCTTTGGAAGTAGTTTGTGGCAGCACCTTAGGTTCTACATTACAGCCTGTAGTATCTAAAGTGCTGTACTAGAGTGCTGTACGGAATGCTTCACTAGAGATACAGAGGCCATTCTGGAAAGGACTCAGAAGAACAGAATGCTATTAATAATGCAGAGTAAACACACTGAAGGGATATCAAATGTGAATGAAGACTCTATTTGAAATTGGACAGAGGCCATTAATGCTACATTCTGACAAAGAATTTATCTACATTGTGTATATGCCTTATGAAGTTTCCAGGAGTCTGGACTTAAAGTCTCGCTCTGTCCTGCTCTCTCTGAGATGAGAAGTCCTGCTCTACCATGCTTCCTGAGCCGTGATGCTTGTCCTCTCCACAGAAAAAGAAACAGTGAAGTCAAGACCCATGAACTAAAACTTCTGAAGTTACGAGTCAAAATAAATCTTTTCTCCTTTAAGGTGATTTCTCAGGTCTTTTATTAGAGTGATGGAGAGCTAACACATTAGGCATGGGTAGAAATAGTTTGAATTGTATCTAAAAAGTGATACTGTAGAATGTGAATACAAACTTACTAAAGCTCGCAGAAGATAATTTTAAGAAAAGTAACTTAAGAAGTAAAGGAGACCAAGAATGTAGTATTATAGAAACCAATAGGGTAAGAATTTGAGGAAAACAAATGTAGTTGATTGTGTCAGAGTTTTTTTCTAACCATAATTTTATAGTTTTTCTAATTATAATTGTCACTGTTCCAAAACCACTAGTTTTAATAGTTGAGCAATTAGAACTTAGGAAGAGCAATTTTATTTTAACTGGCAGGTGAATGTAGCAGGATGGTATCATACTATTACATTGTTTCATCCATTAAAAAAGAGGAGAAAGCAAAAAAAAATTACATTTTTAACTGAAAGGAAAAGAAAAATAGTAAAGAGAGGGAGACCTGGGTGAAGAAAGAATCATAAATATTGGTTGACACTTGTGCATATTTGCTGAAAAAGATAGGAGAAAAGGAGAGAATTAGAAACTGAAGTTGCAAACAAATAAGTGATGTAGCCAAGTCAAGATGACTAAAAAGAAGAAAGAATGAGCATTCAGAACAAAAACAGGTCATGGCTTCTGCTAGAGGCATGGTGCCAGCAAGCAACAGAAAGGTAGAGATGTTTTGAGTGTAAAAACCTGTGGAATGTCTGTTACAGAAAGACCACAACAAAGAGAAAACGAGACCAGACATGGAAACATGAAAATAATGGCAATTTTTATGTCAGCCAAAGTAGAAAATGAATATTGTGTGTCACTAATTTTTGTCCTTTGAGGTGTACCCTTGACTTCTAAGTAGCTTTAAATTTATAAAATGCCCATGGACTGTGCCATAAAAGGAAGTTTAGAGGGAGAAAATACTGAGATTTGCTTCGGGGGTCCATATCCTGAAGAGGATGATTCTAGCTACAACCCCACAAGGAAAACCTTTGTTTCCTTCATGGAAATAACATTTCCAGAATCTTACTTTACAATATGAATAGGAGCAAAAGACTATTAGTTTCCTGATGGAATTCTTTCTATATGGTATTATTAAATTTAGAGGAAATGAGCAGCCCCTATAAGCCAATAACCTTTGTGCTGCCATGTCCTCTTGATAAACAGTTTCTGGAAAGAATTATCATTCTCACTTACAATGGAATAACATGGGATTTGGGATACCAGAAATATTCCCTTCAGAAGATTTTAAATGAGTTCTAGTGTATATGAAGATACCACCCATTTATAAGTTATGGATCACCTTCAAGTTTACTGCTGGTCTTTTATTTGAACCCTGAATCAACAGGAAAGCACATTTGGTTCCCAGCCTGTGACTCTGATACATAGAGACATTGTAATTGCTCCACATTCCTGAGTAATCATTTTCTGATGGGTTTATTGCCACCTCCGCCTTATCAGGGCATGGCACTGTTAGGGACCTTGGTGATAAATTACACTTTAGAGAGGGATAAGACAGTGCCACTTTAACAAGTGCAATAAAGCACTTTTTATATTGGGAGAGTTCAGTGCATTTCCCATTCATCATACACCCTCCGCGATTTTACACAGATTTTACACTGTTGATTAGCTCATTAGTGGGGTTAATTGGATACATTAACTGGCAGAATTACAGCTTGACTATGAACCAGAGGCTGCAGCATTATAAATGACAGACAAACCACAGATATGCATGACCAGCCTAAAGGAAGTTCTTCTCTTTGATTAACTTTCATTAGATTTTAATTCTTTCCTCCTCCCTACTCCTGTAATTGACTCCATGTGAAGATTTACAATGGATTGGATAAGTGAATAGATGATATTGATACGTATTTTCAATTATTTTTAAG
This sequence comes from Hystrix cristata, assembly GCA_004026905.1. NCBI lineage: Eukaryota > Metazoa > Chordata > Mammalia > Rodentia > Hystricidae > Hystrix > Hystrix cristata. Next base: position 18,665 of record PVJO010023821.1, read on the forward strand.
CATCACTTTTGTTGAAAATCATAAGAAAAAGTATAGTGTAGGAAAGTGATAAATAGTCTATGAGAAAATAAGAAATGATTGTTGTCCTAAAATTCAATAAATTATCCTCTGACAAGAGCTATGCTTTTGCTGAATCCTTAATAAACACAGTAAATATGTGTTATTCTTTTGTGGGCTAGATTCAGCAAGCACATGGAAATCATTTAAAAATACAGACTTATAAACTCTGCCATAAATCTATGTATTGATCACCTTTCCAATTTTTGAGAAAAATACCTATGAAGAGATTTATTTGCATTGCAGTTTCAGAGATTTAAGTGTACGGTCTGCTGACTGCAAGCAGTGACGTCAGAGTGGAAGGGTTTAAGGAAATGTTCACTTTACTGTGGCCAGAAGCAGAACACGAGAGCAGCGTCAGAGGCGAAGTGGGGAGCGATCAGACATATACCCCCAGCTCATGCTTCTGGAATCCACTTAGACACATCCAGAAGTGCAATCCCCTACGTGCTAATCCCCTACGTGGTTGCCAAACCAATCGAGTTGACAATTATACTTAAGTGTCACATTCCACCCCTTGACAACTTGACACCTAAACACATTTCCACCCTGCTCTGTCTCCAAATAAATATAATAAGTTTATAATTCCACCTAGCATAACACAACAATCCAACATGCAACTGAAAACACAATTTCTAATCACAGTCCTAAAGTCCCAGCTGCTCCAGCACTACTCAGCAGTTCAAGTTCAAAGCCTCTTCTGGGACTCAAGGCAGAGGCTTAGCTGTGAACTCGTATAACAATCAAAAAGTTACATTTTTCTGAGATATAGTGACACAGAATAAATATTACCATTTCTGAAGGGAAGAATAAAGAAATAGAAAAGAATATGACCAAAGCAAGATGGAAATTTAGCTGACAATCATTAAGTCTTGTAGTTCCATGTCTGGCATCTGGAGCACAAGGTGAAAACAAACAGGTTCCAAAGTTCTTAGGCAGCCCCGTTCCTGCATCCTCACCTGTTGCATCCCACACAGTCTCTTTCTTAGCCTGATCCACTGACTGACTGCGGTTTTCCTCCACTGAGACTACAGGCTCAGCATCTCCAAATTTCTCACCTTCAGCTTAATTCCCACAGCTTCATGCATCCCCTCTCAGTGCCCTATTTCTTGGTCCTCCAAGCCTTCCTTTGAAATTTCTGTGGAAGCCTTCATGACCCCCAAACTCTTGCATTCTGCATGCCTGAAAATCCACACTGCATAGATACTACCAAGGTCTACCACCAGTGTGAGCTATAACCAGGCCTTATTGGACCGTGTCGACAGAGGCCACTGAGTTCCTGGTTGGATAAGCACAGTGGAACGTATCTTGGGGAACCAGTTCCCTAGAAGACTCTTCTCACTCAAGAGTACCAGAGTGACTCTTCTCAAGTGAAAGATTTATATATTTGTACCCTTGAACTTGTAATGGGAGGTGTCTTTGCTGATCTCGAGATACAGTTAAGGCATCCTTCTTTTTGCTCTCATTCAAAGCACCTGGTTTCTTTTTAATGACACTAATCTCTTTAGCTACCATATCTCCTTTGGCTCCAAATTTACAGGTGTTTCTTTCAGGCTAAAATTTAAGAATTTCAAAGTTTTCTGCTCTAGTTTTTGCTCCTGATTCCTACTCTTAAACATCTTTATATCTAAAATGTACCACTCAAATAAAATTTAAAAAATTTTAAAAAAATTGATTTTTGGATTAAAAAAAAAATCTGTCTAAAAGGAGACAGCAGTATCCATGCCACAGCTTGAACATAATGCTGCCTTCAAATTTTCTTTGCCAGATAAATTAGTCCATAACCCTTAAATTCAACCTTCCCTAAGGTCTCAGGACGGGGGCAACATGCAGGCAAGTCTTTGCCAAAATGTAACACACACGGCCTCCAGTTCAGTCCCCAAGAGTCCACATCAGAAACCTCATGAGCCCAGCTGTTAATGTCCAAATTTTTATTATCATTTCAGTCTTCTGTGATCCGGCCAGAGTTCCCACTGGACTCTGCTGGCAGTATTCTAAAGCTTCTCTAGCCCACATACACACTTTCCAATCTCCTGAAAACCAGTTCGGAAGGTTTGCAGGACCACGTGGTCGGGCGCAGTACCCACTTTTGTGATACCGAGTTTCTGTGTTGATCGTCGCTCTCACTGTGATGAAAAAATACCTGTTACGTACAACTTGAAGGAGGAGGGATTTACTTGGCTCAGAGTTTCGAAGGTTTCAGTCTGTGGTCGGCTGGATTCAAGGGAGAGACATCGTGGCAGTGGGGCTTGGCGGAGGATACACCTCATCTCACAGCAGCTGGCAGGGAAGCAGAGGAGATGAGAATCAAAGAGGCCAGAGCCGGGTACTAGATACAGGCCAGACCTCAGGGGTACAGCTCCACGGTACCCAGACACACTCAGAAGTGTGCCGTAAGCCAGTCTGCTTGGCGGTTCAGCTTAACCATCACTAGTTTTTAAACAAGAGCTGCTGGAAGTAGGCAGCTCCCAGGCCGGTCTCACAGAGGAAATCTGGCACCACGGTTAGGTAGCACATCGGTTTGCATTAAATATCCAGCAAAGTGGGATATTCGGTTAATTAGATGACTTCAAAAGATGCGTGAGCATTTGGAGGAAGGTCAACACCCTTTGAAGATATAAACATTTCTACGATACTTTTTTCCAGATTTCCTTCATTTTTAAAATTCTACTGTTTGTCACTGTTTTGTGAAAAGAAAATTTTAGTTGTCTTTCCTTAGAAATTGTATTTTGCTCTTGAAATCTCTACGCATGGAAAAGATGAATATTTGTGTCTGTAATGTGAGTGTCAGGCAAGGTAGCTGCTGGCAGTGGAAAGAGTGGGGGACCAACAATACAGGACCTGATTTCTGGAGTTAGCTCTATTACATATTTACTAGACAAATTAGGAGGTTCCAACTTCTCCCTGGGCCTGCATTTACCAATCATAACTTGAAAATCAATCATGTCTCTTGTACAGGAGTGGTTTGAAGGTTCAGTGATTTTTGCTAGATTCTAGGTGTATTTGTGAGAATGGTCCGAGTTGGAAATGATCATCTGCATTGGCGAGTGAGAGTAAGAGTTTAAGCAATTAGATAGCTGATTCACAAGGTGGAGGGTACAGGAAAAGTAACAGCCTGTCCTAGGAACAGTATGTGAATACTCTGAGAAGAACGAGAAAGCCGGTATGAAGGGAAACCTGCTGATGATTGCAGCTAGTTTTCCTCTGCCTGCCACCTATCAGGCAGAAAAGTGCAGCATGTGTGTAAACTGTCAGCTGTGAAGGCAGGAGACAGAGAGGTTGTTTGCAGAATTAGAAAAAAAAAAGCACAAGAATAACATGAGAAGGAAGAACAAGGAAAAATAAACTGAAATTTATGAGAGTTTTCAGAGAAAAGAAAGCCCAGAGTTCCAGAAGAAGGAGAAAAAAATGACATCATAATGAACATGGGAAAGACTGAAAAACTGCGCTCAAAAACTCATGGACATATTTACCCAAAGGTCGCTATGTCCTGGAAACCTTGTTATGTGATTTAACTGAGCGGAAGGATGCCGTCACAGAGATTCTCCATTCCTATATTTAGGCACTTGATTTTGATTCCAGATCACGAAGTTTTATTTTGTCTAAAGAATGTATCTCAAGATTGAAGATCGCTACTGAAACCCTCTAAAGGGAAAGGCTCTCCATGGTTCCAGTGAGAATGAAGTAATGATTTTGAGACACATTGTGACTTTTGTGAACAAAACACAGTAAAGTTTTAGATAGCTGAGATCCCAGGAATTAGCAGATCAAATCCTACACGTCAGTGACTCATATATTTAAATAATTTTATTTTCGGCACATTGTCGTTTTTTGTTTTAAAAGGTGCTAATGATTATTTTTGGTGGTCCTGCCCCAAAAATGTTAATAGTGCCTCTTAAAACTTAAAAACTAAAATGCTTCCAAATACATGTATTAAAATAATCCATTTTGTGCTGTAAGAGCTTAAAGAAAATGCAGCCTTAGTCTCAGGGCTCTTCCTGTTCCACCGGGTCTCTCTCCTTTCTACACTTCTGTGGCGCGCTGTTTGTGAGCCTTATGAGGTACTTATCCGATTTTCCCTTCTGCTGTACTTATTTGCACATAAACTATGTCACCCTTTATAGATGATCTATTTTTGGAGAGCAGAGTCTAGGTTTAATACATATAAAACAGCCCCAGAGCTAATCATTGTAATTCTCATAATACACATAAAAGGTGTTGAAAACAAAGAGTGAACCAAGCAGAACACAAATTGAGACAGACGTTGATTGCTGCTACCTTCGGAGTTCATACAATGTACTCAAGAGATCTCACAGCGAGTATCAGATTAAATATTTTTATATCTGAGCAGAGTCTAAAATGACTGGAAATAAGGGTCAATAAATGTGTATTGTGAAGGGTATTGAAATAGGCAAATAAAATATTTTATTGAATATTTCGTAGTTTATTTTGGGCCATGATGAGAAGTGAAAATACCTTGAAGGAAAATACACTAGACACAAATTGAACAATGTATTGAAATGAAATCACAAAGCGAAACAAAATATATGTTTAAATATGCAAAATATAGGAGAGAATATTGCTCTAATATTGTTCTGGAAAGCAGTTGAGCGCCAATGAACACTAAAGAGCAGAAAGAAGGTTGAAAATATGTTTAGAATATAAAGTGCCTCTTTTATGTCTCTAGCCACCTAATCCGGAAAGCATCATTATTCCCCGTGTCCCTCACTTCTCAGACCTTACACCCTGAGGCTTACGTGAGGCTTACGTGATACGGTACGGAAGCCAACCTCCTACCACAGGAAGTCATCGGGCAAGGAAAGCCCGCAGGCGAGTGGGGGTTGGAAGTGAGCCTGGTGCTTTTTACCAGTCCTAGAGTCCGCCGGGTACTCGTGCACACACAGTCACAGTTCTGTGTCTCTACCAGGAAAGTTTGACATCCTTCAGTTTTTCCTAAGTAGTTTATTTCTCCTCCGTCTTAGGCACCAAGTTTCAATCTCAGGCTGCTGATTTGGAGCTATCATGGTTAAAAAGTTGTATCACTAGCCCTTTCTTTCTAGGCCCTTGGTCTGCCTATTCCATGTTCATTTCTAGCTGTTGGCAACGTGTCTCCAAACAGAACAGGTCGATGCGCACTGTGATGAATACCTGACCAACTTAATCTTGTAACGCCTTGAAACTCCATTTGAATGAAACTCTATAAAAATAAGCGCCAGTGTGTAATCCAAGCCATCACAACTACAGGAGCACTACAGTCAGAGGAAAGCAAATCAAGGACATAGTTAAACTATTGAACGTATTTCTAACATATTTAACATATTTCTGTGTACAGCTTAATAAACGGTAATAAGTAGAAACATAATGAATGCAGTTGTCATTCTTTATCAATGTTTTTAAAATATAAATGTGACTCACGGATCCCTATGACAGTAACAAGAATCAAACTGGTAACTTAAATTTAATCTATATTTTATTTATCCAGAGATAACTTGCCTTCTCTTTTGGACAACTCCATTGTCTAGTGTACATTCTACCCCATAAAGATACTCTGGTATGTTTGTTGCAAGGATAAATGTATCTCTCTATCCCAGAAATTAGCAGCAAACAGAAATTAGCAGCAGAAATAAAACAAGACAGGCCCATGTACTACAATAAATGAACATCTGCAACAGAATAAAAATTCAAAACACTACCTATATGAGTTTCCAGAAACACACATGCTGATGATGTGGATTCCTTTTGCCTGGCTTAAGTAGTTAGGTTAGTTTGAGTACAGTCCTTAAATAGTTTAATTATACTCAAGTTAGTCATAGCATATAATTTAGTTAGAGTAGAGGTTAGTCAGATATAGTTAGTAAGAATAGAGCATATAGACGTGTGTGTGTGTGTGTGTTTTCACTACATGATGTGTATCTCCGAACCCAGGACAACAGACAGATTCTGTATTAGTTACCACCTTTGGTTTACGGGGGTGTATGCTTGAATGATCGCCTGGGAAAGGAATTTGACCCTGAGTTTGGATTCAGTAGGAAAGCTTCGAGCTGAAGCTTTACTATTTGCCACGGTGTGGCACCAGGGCAGAGGGACAGAAAGTACAGTGTGACCCTACACTTCACAGAAACTGCCTGTTAACTTTCTTCAGTGTTTAGGGAAAGAAATGAATTGGGACCGAGAAATGTAACTGGAGGTTGTGTGAGGGGGGGAGGGAGAATCTTATACGGCAAAAATTTCATTTCTCACATTGAATTAATCCTGGAAATGGAACTAAGTTAAAATGAGTCTGAGTATAAAACATATTGGACATACCTATGTTATTATAAATCCCTACTCTTGACTGTTTAGAGTATAAATACAGCTTTCTGTAAAGGAGCTTTAGTTTCAAAAGCATTTATGATATTGCATATGTGATAGGCTAAAGATGGAAATACAAACAAAATTATAACTCTTCACTCTCAAGAACTTATACTTTAGTAGATGCTCTTAGGCTCAGTATTCTGTTTAAAGTAGTAGATAGCCAAAGGGCAGGCAACTTCTATGTTTTTTTAAAAAAATATTTAGTTAGCTATTTCTTACTTTATTATTCCTTATGAACTTTAGAACATTTCTAGTTTTTACAAGGGTCCTCTATGATTCTGTTTGACATTAAATTAAATGTATATCCTGATATCTTTCCTTTGTTACATTTATACATTTGTTCTTGAATGTATAAGCAAAAATGAATTTCATGTATCATTTATGAGTTT
>PVJO010023822.1:0-25473 GCA_004026905.1 Hystrix cristata
TTTTTTTTTAAACTGGCTTTAGGAGCTAAGTCTCTGATTTTGGAGAACAAGAAGAATCTCTTTTCTTTCTGAATTACTGTAACTGGCACAGTGCCTCTGTGTGACATGAAAGACAAAAATTTTTCTGTTTTAAGAGGCAATACACAAGGCTTTTGCTGGGGCATGGCAATGGCTGGGAGAGCCTGTTCGAACTGGCTTTAGCTGACTCAGTGCCTCCGTATTTTAAATCCTGCCCGGGGCTATAACTTCCTGGCTTGATTTCTTCCTAGTTTAAGTGCAGGTAATTTAAAAGCTACACCTGATGACCTGAACAGAACAAATAAGACAGTGTTTAAAATCTAATTAAAGACACTGTGAGTGTATGAAAGCAGAGCCATCCCCATTCTTAGCCTTTTTACTATCAGAGTAAATGCAAGAGAAGATTTTCCCAATTGGCTCCATTCTTGTTAAGTAGAGTCATTAAGGACTTCAAATACCAGCTGAGCTATCAAGGTGCTCAGAATACAAGTAGAGTCATCAAGGGACTTGAAATGCAAGTTGAGGGCTCACTTGGCTAAGAGAACTTTGCTTGAGGAAGTTCTGCCCTTATTTCACAGGAGTTAAAGGACTAGGTAAGGTCAACAAATGGCTTGGCCCCTTCTCTGTAATGAGTTAATGGGTCTCAATATCCCCTTCTCCATAATGAGTTAATGGATCTCAATATGGAGACAAAAGCACCCAGAAGGCTTTCTTCTTTGCTTCTGTAAATGATGCCGGCATTGCTCTAAGATTTGGACAGAGATGTTTGTCTAGTCTGTGTTAGGATCTCACGAGGGACTCTTTGTGGAACCCTTGAGGCTCTTCCTTCTGCATGGGATGCCATCTTAAGGAGTCAAGACCTAGCTGTCTCCTTCTCTCTACAGGCCGGAAGCCAAGCCAATGGGAAACCTCTTGGACCTTGCCACCATGCGGATTTCACCGGCTTCGCCCCTAGGCCTTATTCTTGATGAATGGGGAAGGTTTGGTCCTGATAATCTAAAACAGAAACAGCTTATCTACTACAGCAATAAGATTTGGGTTCAGTACAAATTGGGAGGTGGTGAGGGATGGGTACAGGATGATATTTTAAACTATGAGACTATTCTCCAGTCACAGTGTTTCTGCTTAAAACAAACAGGGTGGAATTAAATTCCTCATGTACAGGCTTCTATGTCTCTTTATCACAGAAAAGGCTCAAAAACTAAGAGGATGGCCCTATCCTGGAACCTCCACTTGTCTCTCAGGGGGACGTGGGACTCTGATTTGTTTGATGATCTGTTTGAGGTCTCTTCTACCCCTCCTTATAGTTCTCAGGCCAATAAATCAGGCCCCCTTTTCAGTTACAGATGTACAAGATGCTAGGAACTATGTAAATGAACAATGTTCTTTAAAAAGGGAAAGAAATCACTCTCAAGCAAGCTGAGAGTGTAACACTAGTGCGGAATAAGAATGATGTCTGATATTCCCTGGTAACTGCTCTTACCAGGGAGATAAAGAGGTGTGTTGAGTTTCTTGTAAATACACTAATATAGCTCTATCTTCTAGGAAGGGAGAAGCACTAGTGGACATCATTTCATCTGTCAATCAGCCCTAGATACTCAGCATAAGCTACAAAAACTTCAGATGGGGCTAAGACACCTATGGCCCAATCCTTTGGTACAGAGACTAGAAGTCCTGACTATCAGGTCAAAGCTATTCTGGAGACAAAAGGTTACTTGTGGTTAACAGGGGAATGGCTCACTGAGTATCAGGCCATGCTGTTAGACACCCTTGAGATTATTACAAAAAAAGCTGTACTACTATCAACCCTGTTTCTTTGATAGCTACAGGCCCAGAAGTTACCCACTCTTGTGAACAAGAGATCTCTTAGACCTATGCAAGCAGGCAGGATATCAGTGATCTGCTCCTCCAAAACCCTGTGGTTCACTGATGGAGGTAGCTTTGTCAATCATCTATAAAGCACAGGTGAGAAATTTTACAACTCCTAGAGTTAGTCTATCTTCCCAAGCAGGTTGCAGTCATGTACTGTAAAGTGCACCAAAGAGACATATCTGAAGTCTCCTTGGGAAATCAAAAGGCTGATGGGGAAGCAAAAAGGACAACCTTACAGCCCCGTGAGACTCTAGCCTTACTCCTAGTTCCTAAGGAAACATTAAAACCAGTCTATATTCCCCAGGAAGATAAATGGTCCTCAGGAAAAGAGGGGATTAAAAAGGGACTCTGGTGGTATTTAGAAAACGAGCTGGTCCTTCTTCAAAGGACAGAGTGGAAGGCTATAAAAACACTTCATGATTCCTTCCATATGGGAAGAGATGCTACTATGAAAATGGACACTAAAGTTTTGACAGGACTAGGACTAATAGCAACTACCCAACATGTCTGCAAAGCTTGCCCACTCTATGCCTACCATAACCTGGGCAAGCTCAAACTGCCTCCTTTATTAGAACCTGTACAGAGGAGAGGGACATACCCTGGGGAGGGCTGGAAATTAGACTTTACTCATGAGCCACTATGTGGAAGATTTAAACAAATGTTGGTCCCGATTGATACCTTTACAGGCTGGACTAAAGCCTTTCCTGCCCATTCAGAAAAGCCCACGAAGGCAGTCAAGGTGCTTAGTAAGGAAATCATCCCCAGATTTGGACTACTCCAGTTTCTCCAGAGTGACAACGGACCTTCTTTTACCACTCAAATAACTCAAGGAGTGGCAAAGCCTTTGGAAATAAAGTACCACCTCCATGCTATCTGGCGGCCTCAATCTTCTGTAAAGGTAGAAAGAGAGCCAATCAAACCCTCAAGTGAGCTCGGGCAAAATTTTGCCAAGAGACATCTAATTTGCAGGCTCTGATTGCTGCCAGTAGCACTTATGAGGGTTTATAACATGCCCCAAACTGGGTTTACATTTGAGCCCATTTGCGATGTAATATGAGAGGCCATTTCTATCCTCTGATATGACAGCAGACCCACAGACCATGAGACTCTTACAATATCCCGTTAATCTGGGCCAAGTATAACAAGCTATGCAAATGTATGGGAGCAGAGTCCCGCCAGCTCCTGGCCCAGGGGGACCACCTACTGTCCATCTTGCAGAGAGAAGACACTTGCTGACCAATTAAAGCCAAAAGGGAAGAGCCCCTTCTCAGTGATCCTTACCCACTGTAGTAAAGATGGCAGCAGGTGGATTCATCTTTCTAGAATAAAGCCAGTCCCACCTGAACTGGCTGAGGAAAAAGATCACCCAAAAGGAGAAAGCTACTCCTGTGAGCCTCTGGACAACTTGAGAGTTCTCTTCAAAAAGCAAGACTTCAGTGCTGCTACAGGAAGCATAGAAATCTGACCTGCTCCTAACAGTGCAGTTTCTTTCTAGTGTCAAACAGGAAGCTCAATGGTCATAACTCTTTTCTGTTTTTCTGACCTGTTTTTCTTCCTTCAATGCAGTCAGTGAGCCACAGCACCTCAAGGTAGTTGGAGAGCACATAATCCCCAGTAGGTAGGGTCTACAGCCCCTTCCAGGTCAAAGAAGCTATAGAAGACAGAGATTCCACTTCTTTGGCACCCCATAAAGAATTATTGGGATATGTGTCTCTCGGGGGTAAATGAGACAAGAAATTAGGGAGTAGCGAAGCTGGCTGGGGAAGTAGGTGTGACTTAGAAAGAGACTACCTAGTAACAGATCTGTTCTCTTTACTTCTGAGGCTGCTGCAGAATAAACTGGGCTGAAATATTATCAAATAACATGCCTGGAAAACTCTGAGGTGCTACCAAATGTAAGTTAATCTCTGGAGGGATCCTGGAATGCCTGTGACCTTCATAATAACGATGCCCTCTTAAGAGATACAGTCTTTAGGAAGTGCTGTAAGTTAGAACTTTATATCCAGAAAGCTACAATCAAAATGCAAATAAGCATTGCATCTAATAATTAATAAGTGGATGCCAGGAATATCATGTACCATATAGGCAGAAGGGATGGGATACAGCAACAACAAAGCCTTTGCTTCTTTTAGTATATAGAACACAGCTGGAATGGCTTGGCTGGAATGGTCTGGTGGGGTTGGGTGCCACTGGGAGACAGAGGACACAGAAAGACTTCTGTTCATATAGGGAGCTGAAGGATTCCAGGAGCTCCATTAGTCCCAAAATGAAGCTCCTATCTTCCTTAATAATGACCTAGTGATGGTGCATCACAAATAATTGCCAAAAACATACTTACCATACCGACTGCGATGAGACAGGAAAGGGAAGGAATCTTTCATTATCCAGGTCAGATTCCACAAAAAATAATCAGGAGAAGGCATGTTTGTTGGTGACTCTAAGGTGCTTTGACCTGGACATAAAAAAAAAGAGAGAGAATATTGATCTATGAGCTTAGAATGGGTCTTGTAGCTGTCTTTCAGTATCAGTCATAAAAATGGTTTTTGAGGGGGTTTTCCTGACATTCACTGGAAAAATGAAGAAAACATGACTGAAAGACTGGCAGACTGAGCTGACCTCAAAACCATGATGTATGTTTTCTACCAAGAGCAGCCAGATGTAAGAAGCCTGAGTACTGTGTTGAAAGCAATGACAAGGATGTCTGAAAGATGAATTAGAAGCCACGAAATTTAATGGGTTGGTCTAATAGCTCTATCCGAAGTCTATTCTGCTTATAAGAATTTGTGCAATTTTATAGAGAACTTCAATTCATCTCACCCAAATAATGCCTCTATCGCCACTTTATGCTCCAACTTGTAACTTCATCTAATGTGTGCTTGGATTACTGCCTTATCAAAAAGAGGGTTGAAACCATGCTCAGAATTTGAGAAGTCGACAGTTATGTTATTTTCAGTGAGAAAAAAAAGCTGGGTGATGGGGTTTCCCATATCCAAGAGGTCACAAAGGATTAATGTTTCTGATTTGCATGAGAGAAAGAAAGGTGGAGGAAAAAGAACCAAGTAGTGTTACTCCTTTCTTCTACACTAGCCCAAGTGAGTTTTTATGGTGAAAAGTTATTATACTATATCTACAAAGCAAATGAATGCATGCTACATGCTCTTATATAGTGTTCCTAGAAAATCCCCAATTCAATCACTATTTGCTAATGTTTTATGGCAGGCAAAACTTTTTTCTACTAAAGAAGGAAAGATTTGAGAATTAGTTCTGTTTATCAGGTAGATGTGTAGCAAAACTGAGTGAGGGAAGGGGAAAAGGAAGGGAATCTCAGTGTCTTCTGCACTTTCCACAGTGCAGGCACCACACTGGGCTCTACTCATCTAACGCCACTTGACAGTCACAGTGATTCTCTAAAATGGGAATTGTCAACTCCACTTTACAAATGCAACAGTGGAGACTCACAGGGTCAGTGATAGAATCCAAACTGAGCTCAGCACTAGCCACTCAGAGTCACATTGTGAAGAAGAGGAAGAAGATAAGAAAAAGCAGCAAGACTAGCAGAAGCATTTTCCTAGCCTATCTGGCCTGCAGTTTCTTCTGCATTCCCTGCAATACCAGCAACGCAGGGTCCTATCTTCCTGTTTTTTTTAGCATCATCCACCTCATGTACTTGAGGGAAATCTCTACCTGAGTGCCCGCCCATGGCACCCTTTCATTACCGACCACTCCACTGTTTCTGTAAGTGCTGCACTTGGGTAAAGCTGACCACAGGACCCTGTGCCCCTGCAACTGGAACAGGATGGGCATTCTCAAAAAGGAAAAATCTCTACCTTCCACTGATCTGAATTGGAAGTGCTAGCTCCTGGGTACCTAGAAAGAGCTTTTTGCTTTCCTCTCATATCCAACCCACAGAGATCAGAACTGAATTAGTCAAAGCCAGACACACCTTCCTACAGCATTTTTACAAAACGGCTCAGAGGAAATGCACTGAAAGGGCTCAGCAGTTATGCTAGGCAGCTGTAGAGAGAAGCTATCTCATTTTATTCTCACATCAACTCTTTTTATAGGTTGATGAGAGGGCTCAAAGAAGTGAACCCAAGGCTGTGTAGGTTTTCTTAGGGAGGGCTAAGTGAATTAGACTTTAAAAATTTATGAATATGTATTATGCATATATGGAACAGGCACTCTGCTAAGTACTTTAAACGTCTGATTTCATTTACTTCTTATAATAAATTCTATCATTGTTCCTAATTTTGCAACTGAGGAAACTGGGGATTAATGGGGTGAGATACCTTGACTGTGGCCTCACAGCCAGGAGTAGACAGGAGATCAAAGAGAGAATCAATAGACCAGGTCAGCTGATAGAAAAGTCCATGCTCCGGATTCCACCACCAAACATGCGTCCTTACAAACTAGTGGAATGTGGTCCATGTTTCTCTATAATGCCTGCCAGCCTCCACTATGGGCAATGACTAAGGCCGACAGTTACCACAGAGTAGGACAACCGTGTGAAGGGCCTAGAAGACTATGACAACCAAACCCCTGCGACGATTCTCATGTAAATAAAAACTGGCATCTCTAAGTCTGAGTCATCAGTTTAGCTCAAATTTTAAGTAATACTGAAGCAACAGGAAGACTAAGCTTGAGCTATATTTCCCTGTTTCCAACTGATGTCATTTTTCTTAACCATTCTGTTTGGGAACAGTAGTTACTTCTTCCTGGATGTGAAGAATCAAGTGAATGGTGCTAGGCTTCAGGAAGTACTAATGACTCTATGAGTGGGCACAGAATGGCAGATGACTTCTCACCTGGATGAAGACCAGGTAATCCATTCAGAGGCAAAAAAAAAAAAAAAAAAAAATCTGAAGGCATTAGAAAAAGAACTCTAAGGACTGAGTCACAAACTGACAAGGAGATATGGATATCACTGTCGGCCAACTCTACTGACATAGTTTAAAGCAATTTACGGTTCACCAAAATGCCAAAAAGTTGCTGGGCCTCCCCAGTGTTTAATATAGGATCAGAAAGAAGTAGTTGTATCCTGCCCTTGTACAAAATGCCAGAATTCTGGGATCAAAGAGGCCTCCATCTGGTCCCCAGAGGAGGGTGGAGAGATGTAAAAGCAAGGGGTTAAAGCCTGCTGTCATGCATGGACTTACTGCACCTTTGGGCTCGATTAGTGGGGAAGGCGATAAGACACCACTCACAAAGATCAATTAAGTTGTTTAATAAGAATAAAGAAAGTAAAAGGGAGAAACTCTAGGAATTCATACCACCAATCCACCGTTCTCATCATTGGCAATCTACAGCACAGAAGTATGTTCAAGCAGAGATCCTAACTTTGGCTGAAAGAAACAGCAGCCACGTGGGAGGAGCCAGCAGCCCTTGTAAGGGCACAAAAGAAGAAATCAGCAGCCATCATGGGGTCACAACAAAGGGGGACCGGCAGCCCCCACAGTCGCATGGGGACTTCCAGCAGCCTCAAGGGGAAGAAAGACAAAGAAGAGAGACAGTGCACCTAGGTGCTGTGCCCCCTGCTAAGAGGGCATGAGCGACTTACCTCAGGCATTCATCCTGAGTCTGACTAGGAACTGGGGTGTCCCAGAGTGCACACCTAAGTAAGTTCTTGTTGATAGTACTGACCGACAAAGCTGTTCCTGCAAGGTTAGCTAGACCCTGCAGATGGAGGCGCACGCCAGCGGGTAAATTCCTGTCAGAACACAGACATATAATGTACCTTACAGAACACAGAACCATATAATGTATCTTACAGGAGATTAAAAAGCTGGATGAGGCTGGGGGAGCTAATGGGAGGATTAACCAAAAGAATGGATCCCACTACCTGAAAAGTTAAAGACTAAGACAAACAGCCTACATGAATAAAGTTCTTTGCCACAACTGGTCCCATTAGGGACAGAAGTGAGTGCTAGTCAAAGGTCATAGAATACGCATGAATTTTGAATATCAGCAAAGGACTTCTGCATTGAACAAGTGCAAGGTGAAAAGTTGGTCAGTTCCTTTCATAGTCCTTGTCCCCACCCACCATCTTCACTCCTGATGAGAAGAGAGTTTTCTACCACAGAGAAGTCATGCTATGAGAAGCAATCCATTTAAGCAAGAGAAGGCTTGTCTTTTTAATGTTCCACTTTGAAAATAAGAAGATCCAGAGTGAACTGGGCCTCAGCACCACAGATTTATGGGGCAAAACTGTCTCAAGTAGAATGAATCTCCAGCCCTCTTTGGCCCTAAAATAGATAGAAGGCAAGGGGGCTGGGATAAGAGCAGGAGTTTACAGGTGCCCAGTTGAGGTGTACCACAGTGATGGCCTAAGTAGAAAAAAGGACAGGAACATATTGAAAGGACTAAAAACATCATTGACTGGCTATTGGAAAGACTTTGATTGTTGTTCTGGTGATTTCATGAGCCCTGTGTAGGCACTGCAGGGTATCAAGGCAGAGTGAGGACATCAGCTCTTGACCCCACATTTTCACTAGGCATCACCCCACTAACATCTGCAAACTTATTAGGCCAATTTCCCTTATTCCTCCACATTCTTAGCAAATGTGTTTATTTCACTGAGGGAAAAAAAGAAGCAAATCTACCCATGGACTGTACCCTGCAATGTGACCTTCTCTCCTGTTGCAAAGGATAAATTGTTTATACTCTTAAGCAGTGCTGTCCTCCCCCCTTAGGTGCTAATGCTGTTCCTTCTCAAAGAATCTGCTGTTGAAATTGACTGTCCTCATCTTTCTCATTTGCACAAAACATGTGCCATCTTAAAAGAAAAAACAAAAACAAAAACAAAGAAAACAACACTTTGACTTCCATACTCTCTCCAGACATTGCCCCTATGACTCTGCTGTCCTTTACAGCCAAATCTGTTAAAGGTTATCTCAGCTCCTGTCTCTATCCCCACCACCACCATTTTCTCTTAAATACAAAAAAATTTCGTTTGTTGATTCTTGATGTTATTTCTTGTGTAATTGGGGTTCTGTTCAAAAAGTCATTAGGGTTTTGCCTATTTTACCTTCTTTAAGTGTTAGACAGTAGACCTACTCTGATTTTAGTTTTGTACCTGGTGAGGTATAAGGATCCACACTCAATCTTCTGCATGTAGCAAGCCACTTTTCCAGCACCACTTGTTAAAGAGGCGATCTTTCCTCCAATGTATGTTTGTGGCCCCTCTGTCAAAGATCAGATAGCTGAATGTGCCCGAGGTTGTTTATATATTCTCTGTTTCAGTGATAGTGAACCTTTTAGAGACCAAGTGCCTAAACTGCAACCAAAAACCCACTTATTTATTGTAAATTGCCAACACTGCAATTAAAACCAAATACTGAGGTTTTAGTCTAGAAAAAGCACCTGTTATCTGATGCTCAGCTGCTGGGGCGACTTGGCTCACATGCCAACCTACAGGGCTCTGTGCGCTCTCTGCAGCATGCGTGCCACCATAGATGGACATGTCTGTTTTGGTGCCAGTATATGCTTTTTTTAAAATCACTGTAGCTTTGTAATATAATTTGAAATCCAAGCAGAGGACTAATACCTAGAATTAAAAAATTAGACACCCCAAAATAAAAGACCCAATCAAAAAATGGGCAACTGAAATGAACAGACACTTCTCAGAAGAAGAGATACAAATGGGCAATAAATATTTGAAAAAATCTTCAATATTCTGGCTATTAGGGAAATACAAATTAAGATAACACTGAGATTCCATCTTACTCCAAGAATGGCCATCATCAAGAAATCAAATAATAACAAATTCTGGAGAGGCTGAGGGGAAAAAGGAACCTTCAACATTGTTGTAGGTGTGAACTAGTATAGCCACTATGGAACTAAGTATGGAGATTCTGCAAATAACTAAAACTAGAAATTTCATTAGACCTAGCTATTCCCCTTCTGCATATCTTCCTAAAAGAGTTAAAGGCATCATATTACAGTGATATATGCACACCCATGTTTATAGCAGCACAATTCCTAAGCACTAGCCTTTGGAATTTGCCTATATGTCCATCGACAGATGAATGGATAAAGAAAACGTGGTATGTATACACAATGGAATACTTCTCTGCCATAAAAAAGGATAAACTTGAGTTATTTGTAGGAAAACGGATGCACCTTGAGACCATAATGTTAAGTAAAATAAATCAGACTTACAAGCTGAATACTGCATGGTTTCTTTTACCGAGAAGCCCAAAATACAAACTACAGAGCAAAATAAAAGACAGATAATAGGAAACAGAGAGATAGATGTTTAACAAAGGGGAAGGAGACCAAGAAATGGAGGGAGGGGAAGGAAGGGAAAGGAAACAGATGAAAACAGAATTAAGATATGTAACATGTGCTAACTCCACACAAGGAATGTAATCACTATGTACTGAAAAACATGTACTAACAAAAATAAGAATTTAAAAAGTACAATAAAATCAAGATTGTCTCCACTCTTTCAGGACAAGGTCACTGGTGATCTCAGACAGTAAATACAACAAGTGAGATCCGTTCTGATCTTACTAACCCTCTCAGCAGCACCTGACCACTTGGGTCCCACCCTGCTTCCTGGATGCCTCATGTACTAGTTTCCCCTACTGCAGCGGCAGGTCCTCTTCCCTCTTCTTTACCAGAAACTTATCTTCTAGACTGTGCAAAAGGAAAATGCTCCACTTTCCAGTAGTGCTGCCCAGGAGATTTCAGGGCTAAATACTGTATTTCTTCACAGTGGTTCCAGCAAGCTGATGATGATCAATGACCATGAAGTTCAGTCACCAGACTTTTACTGCACCTAACTGAAGACTCTTTGCTGACCATGAAGAAAAGGACTTGTTTTAACCAAGTTTACACAGACCTATGCATTCATTCAACTTCGAATTAGTAGGACTATCACGTAACTCTTTGTAAAGGTTGAAAACTTTGACTTTTCTTCCTTAGAGAACTACTCAGTGAAGTTTTCCTTGCCTGACAAGTAAGTAAGTTCAACGTTTTTTTCTTTGAAATAATTGTGCAGGATCTTTGTTTTAGTTTTGGGTTTTTTTTTTCTTTTTTTGGTTTTTTTGAGACAGTGTCTCACTATGTAATTCAACTGGCCTCAAATTTGCAGTGATCCTCCTGCCTCAGCCTCCCAAGTGCTGCAATTACAGGCGTGTGCGTGCCATCATGCCCGGCCCGATCTTCGCTTTATTATTTGACAAGTATCAAGTTTCAAAAATTGGGCCTTTTCTTTATCTAAACTCACTCCCAAGGTCATCTCATCTAGTTTTGCAGCACTAAATACCATCTATACACTAATGCTACTAAGCTTATATCTATAGGCTGAAACTCTTCTCTGAAGAGCAGAATAGATATCTAACTGCCAGGTCAAAGTCTCTGTTTTATTGCATGATAAGCATCTCAGACACAACATGGGCAAAACCAAACACCTGAATATCTTCACATAAACCTCACTTCAGAAATCAATCCCAATACTCACCTACTTACTTGGACCCAAAACGAAGAAGGGATCCTTGCTCTCTCTCTTTTCCTCACAACTCCTATCAATTCATCAACAAATTTTGACATCCCTACGTGCATCCTATTCCTTCTTATATGTCTCCCATCACTTATTACCTTGACTATTGCTATAAGCTCCCAGTTGGTTTCTCTTTAGTCTGTTCTCCACGCAGTAGTTAGATTGACAAAGTAGCCTTGAAATCGCTTTCAAATTTCTTCCTATGGCCTCACGCTCAAATGCCCCACATGATCTGGTCCCTGGTTCTCTCTCCAACTTCATTTCCTACCATTTTTTCCCTTGTTCACAGACCTCGATCTCACAGGCCTCTTTGTTCCTCGTCATTGCCCTCTCAGGACCTTTGCACTGACAGTTCTCACAGCCTAGAAAACACCTCCACCTCAGAGGATGTGGTCATGCCTTCCCTCCATCCACATCTCTACCCACATGCCACCTTCTCAGAAGGAACTTCCCCAATCATCCTACAGAAATAGCATTCACTGTAAGCTGCTATCTATCCAGCTGCCCTGCATTACATTACTTCTTATGTAAAAATATGTATATTCATTTGCTTATTTTGTACTTCCTGCAGTAGTCACTACCCATATGTCTGGTACACAGTAGGCACTTAATGGCTCTTAATTTCAACCTAATCACATACATTGAAACAGCTCAATTTTCTGAAAATGATAAGGTTAAGAAAAATGCATAGTCTAAAAACTCCTGGGTGTTTTAAGGGTCTCATAAGGCAATTTATGGTCATGATGTACTCTTTAAATATCAGTCATAGCATCCTAAAAATTTTATGCTTTGATCTCTATTTTAGAATCCAAAACGAAAGGGAGTCTTGGCCCCATTCCTGTACCCAGGGTCTCTTCTATCAATAAATGAAATATCCAGAATCAAAGTGCTCCCGAAGAGCTACTTCTCCATTATTCCCTAGTTAATTACTGACTTTGTCAAATGCATACCATCTCAACACCCAAGTTTCAGCAAAGTGGCAGTGTGTCCATTTTCAGTCTTCATTTCTATATGTCTTACGCTGTGTCTATCTAGTCCTAAGCCAATATTCATAATACAGTGGATAGATCATATTTGTGTCTGTATTAGTCATAAAGACCAATGCACATATGATAACAGTTATTTACATGAATGCCCCGGGTTCACTGTCAGGCATGTTTCACAAACCTACATCAATAAGATGTAACAAATTGCAGGGCTGGGGATTTAGCTCAGTGGTAAAGTGCTTGCCTACCAAGTACAAGGCCCCAAGTTCGATCCCCAGCATCCGCCCTCCCAAAAAGATGTAACTAGTGCTTCTATTCTAAAAACTCATTGGAACGGCTCCTACTTTCCTTGTCACATTTTACTTATTTCCCTTCCGGAAAAGACAATCGGTGACAGCTTGCTAGTTTCCCCCTTATTTGAAAACACACTTAATAATGCAATATTTTACAGTTACTTTGTAACACACAAAGCAAAGCCTAATGTGGCCAAATAAATAGTTGTCCAGATGTCAGACAGTGCTGAGCAGGCACAGCCCGGCGAGGAGCACAGGGCAGCCCTCCTTGTGGGACTGGCAGCCTGAAGGAAATGGTTTGAGCACTCACCATGCTAATCCCACACCTGTTCAGCCAAAGGAATGTTCTCAGTGAATTTACATCAGTATTAGAGTTAACAGAGATGTTGGAGGTGCAACAGGCAGTTGATTTAGTCTAAAAAACAAGAGATGTGATTTCAGAGAAAAAAAAAAAGGGAGAGTTAGCAGATGCATCCTTTGTCCTAAGGACACAGACCTCCCCACACCGTCTCTAGGCTGGAAAATGAGGGTGTTGAACTAGCTGTTTGCTAAGGTCCTCTCTGCTTCATACTATTTGGTTTTCCATAATTTGCTTTCACATTTCTTCCAGCTGGCTCATTCAGAGAAGAGCTATTAGTGTCAGGGGCAGAATTTGAATGGCATTACACAGCCCCTTCTCCATTTCACCTTTTTCTAAGGCCCACTTCCACCCTGCCAGGAATGTTCATGCTCTTTTTTGGTAGCTCAAGTCCTGAAGGAAAAATTATTCTCTTATCATATACTCTCACACCACTGAGTCACAGTGTGAATCATGTTTCTTGCCCTCTCCCCAGCCCTAAGAGAAGCTGAGTTCATTCCAAGGTAAG
The DNA here is from genome assembly GCA_004026905.1 of Hystrix cristata. Classification (NCBI taxonomy): domain Eukaryota; kingdom Metazoa; phylum Chordata; class Mammalia; order Rodentia; family Hystricidae; genus Hystrix; species Hystrix cristata. The sequence goes on from PVJO010023822.1 coordinate 13,538, forward strand.
GTAGGAAAGTGGGCACCCCTTCAGGCACATAGCATTAAGGATTACTGGTAGCAATACAAAGGAGATCATTAGCGTGATTCCTGCCTTTCAGGAATTGGTTACTTGGAAGATATACTAGAGATATACCAAAAGGGGAATCGTGAAGCTGCTGCCCCAGAAATGGCTAAACCCTTTAAATTTGAATCCCTAACAACTTTCTTCACTATTTATTTTTTCAGCCTTATCTCCCATTCAGAATTTTTTCACATTCTAGGGTCTCCATTACATGTCAGTCTCTAAAGTTTTGCCCAAGCCAATCTCTGCTAGAATATCCTTCCAGTCTCTGCTTTCCTAAATTCTACCCTTTCTTTAAGGACCAACCCAAATCCCACCTCCTCAAGTCCCCCATCTTCTCGGAGCTGGAGCCCACCAAAGCAGTTGCACTAGGATTCAGGCTGTGCCAAACAAAACCTGAACTGTACCCCCTGCCTCCTTAGCCACTTATGGCTTATCGTCCCTTTGGACAGCGGCAGTTAGGCCATTCATCAAACATGTCCACACTACCTTGGTTGTTCATAATAATGGATTATAATAGTATAGGAATTTCATTACAAATCTCAAGCTTCAGGCCAACTGTTTATGTTCCTTTTTTCCCCCTCACAGATTTAGAAAAAATGAGGGAAAACTTGCATGGAGGCTGTTGTTCGGTCTCACGTAGGAATGGCTTCTCAGGGGATCAGAGGCACAGAACTATTATATCAGTTGAGATACCATGTCTATGCAGACCACTAGTGATTCACAATTCATGAAGAGAGTCAGATAATGAACCAATATGACATCTGATGCCTCCCGTTCAGAATACATCTCTCTCTTTGGACAGTCCCAAGTCACTACATTTTGAGCCATCTCAAGGTGGTCTCCGTGTCCCAAACAAGCTGCTCCCGATTAGTCTGTGAACCCTGCAATTTCTTTTCTTGCCCTGAATCTCTGTTCCAGCTGTGCTTGGTCACTTGCCCTACACTCCCTAACCAGGATGAATTCCCTGGCTTTCAGCAGGGCCAGATTCTTAACACACTCTCCCCACCTCTCTCCTTGCAAAGCCTGAATGCTTCCATTAGCAGGGCAACATGACTATCTGTTCCAGGTCCATTTCTGTGGCTTCCTCGTACACTATTCTTTATGAAATTTACTCCACTGTGATCTTAAACCTATTTTCTCTCCCTAAAATATGTTGACAAGGATAATAATCAAAAGAGAGACTTTGAACTGCCACTAGGCCTTTCATCTTGTGATCTCAGAGAGCTTTACCAGGCACTAAATAATTAATGTACTGAAAGCAACACAAAGACAGGGCAGCTTGAAAAATCAAGTCCATCAACAAAAGACCTTTTTAGTTTGGAGCAAGGGAGTCCTTGTACAGATAATCCCCCACTGAGGGCCCAGCAGTCTTTGGGTATGTTAGACAAGAGGATGTAAACTATCCAAGAACAACTGGCTCTTCTTTTGGCCCAATGTTTCCGGTTGGGACACACCAGTTACCACAGCGACACTGATCATGTGGCAAGCACCCTGCGGAGGGCATGTCCCAATTTTACAAGAAAACGGGAGCTCCGACATGGAAGAGTTACACACTCACAATGACTTAGGCCTCCCTTATGGCTTTCAGAGTCATTCATTCTTGTGCTCCTCATGATAAGCCTTTTAGTCAGTCTTCACAGGGGAAGAGATTGAGGCTCAGAAAGCACAACTTCCCTATCTAAGGGCACAGGGCCAGTGAGAACTGGCACAGAAAACACAACTGCAGTCCCTGGAAATGTGGACTGAGTAGGAATGGCGCTCTATAACACAGTGTTGGAGATGGTGATGATTTCCCTGGAGAGCAAGGACACTGAATTAAACACAGCAGAAAGAGACTGATCAGATCACAAATGCTTACAGCATTCTCTTAACTGCAAACGACAGGCAGACCCCTTCAGGTCAACCAAGAAATTGACCCAAAACACACACACCTTCAGTCAGCACAGCTGGCTCTCCAGGGCCTCAGGCTCAGCCAGCACTGTTTCCATGGAGACAGCTGCAGGCCTGAGGTTCCTGGCCCTTGAAGTGGAGCCCTGGCTGCTCCAGGGGAACTATTTTTATGGTGAGGAGAGGCAGAAGATAGAAGAACTACTTTCTACTGACTTTCAGACTTTTCTGTCCTTTATTACCTACTTACCACCCCTGTCATTTCAGGTCTATCTTCCAAGAGAACAGCTCCAAATGCCACATTATTCAGCCCAAAGTCCTCTCACCCATGGCTAAACTCACTTCCAGAGACTGGTGGCACAGTGGTTTATCAGGCTGGTATGCTAGATAGAGACCTGGGTTCCTGGGGAAAACGATGTTATTCTATGACCTTGGGTAATCTGTTTAACCTTCTTGAAGCTTTGTTTCTCTGCATTTACAACAGAACTCTCCATGCTTTCCCATCCAACTTTATAAATGCTCAGAGAATTAATGAGACAGGTATATGCTAAGCCCTCAGGCTCTTTTGAACAAAGGTACACCAGAAATCCTTGTGCAGTTACTAAGGGACACTGTCATGATGATCCACTTTAAAATAAACTCAGCTTGTATTAAAACAGATAGGACAACAACTTAATTGACTTTGCCCTTCTCTGACACTTCATCATCTTTTTGCTTTGATCCATCCTGCACTGTGAACAACCATGGCCAACATTATCCTTGACCCTATGCAGAGACTGAGAGTGAGCGAGATGGGAGGGACTGTACAGACTATTTATCTGTGTCTTCCCATCACATATACAAGGAATTTGAAACACAGGAAAGGATGGTACTTTGCCAAAGGTCATCTCATTAGCAAAAAAGTCAGAAATCTTAGCTATTTCTCCATTCTCTGCATCAACCCAACCACACAAGGTAGTAAAGAAGCTAGGACGGGAAGGTCCTACATAGGGAAACATGTATTTTTGCTCTTTAAAGCTTTAAATTGCTGCTTTATACAATGCTCTGGAGTTAGGAAAAAAGATAAAGAAAGAATCAATACTTCCTGTGTGCCTATACTAGGTCCACACTAGGCCCATTCTAGGCTTATGCCAGGCCCACACTTGGTGCTTTACAATCATTATTCCACATAAACCCCACAATTTTCTGGATGGGAATTATTATTTCCATTTTTCAACAAGGAAACTGAGACGCATGGAGCCTAAGTAATGTGTACAAGATCCTGGAACTAAAAAAGCTACACCTAAGATTAACATATTCACTCAACAAGTATTTACTGAGCATATCCTTTGCCAAGCTCTTCCTCTGGCAGTTGGGATGTGTAAGTAGCAGAGTCTAACACCACCCTCTCATGGCTGAGGAGCTTAGAGTATGGCGAGCAGCAAGCAGCAGTCCTGACGACCACTCCCATCTCTGCAGTGTATTGTTGGTGATATGCGGTCCTATGAAAATATATTAAAGGTGGTATCTGACTCTATCACAAAGGCCAAAGGAAGATATAGGAGAAATTGATGCTTGAGTTGAAGCTCTAAAATAAATGAAAGAGTTAACTAGTTAAAAGGAATGTGAAAGGGTAGGAGGCCAGGGAGGACAGGAGGCTATTCAAGCACAAGTATCTCTCAGTCCAGAGTGTCTGCTCCTTAATCCTCACCTAAAGGACCAAGATATTACTGGGAACGCTGACGTACAGACCAACCACAATGCCACCGTTGGTACAGAACTCGGAGATAGTATTTATTGCCCTTGAAAACAGGGACACTGAATAAAACACAGCAGAAACAGATTGACTGTATCATAGGTGCCTGCAGTATTCTCCTAAATGAAAATGAAAGCTCCTTCTAGGTCAGCCAGGAAACTGACCTAGAACTCTTGCCTAGAATGGCTCTGTACCCTTGGCATGACTGATCTTTCTTTTCAGTTGCCCTTTTTATTCTCTGATAACAGCCTGTTAGCTGCGCTTCCTGCAACAAGGGCCTGGAATTCTACCCTTCCTTTTGGTCTAAAATCAGAATTATCTTCTGCAAAAGTGAAGGCTGAAACTGCCCCAAGAATTGCTTTTGCGGCCATCTAGGTCATAATAATAACCCCAGATTTGTACTCCACTAGCCAAGGCCTGACCTGACGATATCAGAGCCAGTCTTTCCCCACATTTTATTTTGCTTTAAAGATTAGGTGAAGAGAGGCAAAGGAGGAGGAGGGCAGTAAGAAGAGAGTGACAAGAAGAGAGAAGAAGATGAAGAAATAAACAGTGAAGCAATATCAAGAAATGGAGCTAAAACAAGGAAGAAAAAATAGAGAAGAGGGAGTAGAAATTTGTCACTATTTTGGAGTTACTGAGGAAAAGTTATTCACGTTAGCACTGTAAAAGGGCCATAAAATACTTCGGGGAAAACATGAACGTCATGCTGCCACCATACAGATGAGCACCCTGGAATTAGCTGCCAGAGCATTGTAGAAAAGAGGAAATTCTATAGCCCATATCGCTGCCCTTCTCCCTTTTTTCTTCTGGCTTCCACCCCTCCAAACAGCCCAGCTCTAAGAGTAGAGGAAGTAATTTGGAGCCAGCAAGTGTGAAGGAATGTCGGAGCTGCTATTTGCTCCATGCAGAACATCTAGAGTGCATCTTTTAGCAATATAATTTAAAATAAATTTTCAGTTTCACTACAGAAAATAAGCAAAAAATCAGGAAGGTCTAAAGAAGAAAATAAATATTACCCACACTTCTATATAATCCAGAGACATCAGTGTTAACATTTTATGGTGCATTGTTTGTGACTTAAGTTTTCACCCAATTAACATAGGATTTGGCTGGAAAGTACTTTCAGAAGAAGGGCAGGAAAAAGTTGCTCTCTACCTGTGGGATCGCTCTATCCTTTGGAACCATCCAGGGGACCAACACCAGCCAGCTGGCACGCTGATGCACAGATGCTGAAACCCACAACAAACTGGGTGTTCTTGGCCTTCAGCAAGGACCTTTGTCTTAGTTACTTTCTCATTACTGGGACAAAAATACCTGGCACTCACAAGATAAAGGAGGAAAGGCTTATTTTAGCTCACTGTTTATAGAGGTTTCGGTCCACAGTCAGCTGGCTCCAGGGCAGGGTGGCATGGCAGAGGGACGTATCAGAGGAGAAACAGCCCATGGAGAGGCAAGCAGGAAGCAAGCCTTTCTTTCCCTTTTTGTTCCTTTCAGGCTACAAGCCTATTAGTTGGTGCCATCTACACCCAGGGCAGACCTTCCCATTATCCATACCCGGAACTATGCTAAACCAATCAGGGGACTAATCCAGTTATCACATCTATAATCCAGTGTCACACACCCACAATCTAGCCACTCCCAAAAAGCCCTGTTGATGAGCCCATGTGGCTTTGGAGAAACATCTATATATAAGCCATAACAACCTGGCATTAAAGGCAGCACAGGTTTGGCAAGGGCAAAGGCCAGCCTTTAGCAGGAAGGACAAGTCTGTGTAGATTTGGGAGACAGCTAGGACAGGAAGTCAGGACAGACCAGGGAGAGGCAGATACCAGGTGGTGTGCATACCAGGCAGGGGAGTAAGCACATTCTCGAACAGATACCTTGCAGAAGTCCTGAGGAGTAAAGACTACACAGAATGTGCATGCTGGTGCCAGTCTCTAAATGGTAGGTATAGTTACACTGGTTTTATGACTTGTAAGAGACAGAAAAGTAGAACTCCATCTCACTCCCAGATGGATAGCCAAAGAGGGTAAACTAGAAACAGAGTCCTATCTCTGTGGCCAGTGACATACCCCACAAATACGTGGAAGCTCTTAAAAGTCCCTTCATTCAAACCTTTTATCCTCATAAAGACTTCATAGGAAAAATAATTCCAGTTTACAGAGCTGGCACCTGGCACACATAGCAACCCTTAATATTTGTGCAGGATGCATCCAGAGACTTCCGAATTCCCATATTTGTAAATTCCAACTTACAGAGGAAGAAACCAAAACTCAGAGCACTAACCATTCAATGCCAGTGCTTCCCAGTCTTTTTAAAAGATCATCTCTCTCTCTCTCTCTCTCTCTCTCTCTCTCTCTCTCACACACACACACACACACACACTAAAATTCACATGGCCCATTGGGATAAAGAGAAGAGGCTGCCCACAATTAGAGGCAACTGGAGTTCAGTCACTTCTGGTCTCACGCAGACTCCTAGAATGCTGAGAGACTCGACGGTTCAGTGTCTCTGCATGCTTGTTGCCCAGGTGGAGCACACACATCAACTTAGCACACTACTAAAGAAGGAAGCTCTAGACAAAGACATGTGACCACAGTTACATACCAAGAAGTAACAGAGTACACCAGCACTCTGCATCTTTCCTTGGGAACATCTCCAGAAAGCAACAGAGATGTTTGCTACAGAAGATTCTTCGGGCTTCCTCTGTGGACAGAGTCAGGAAAAGAGCAGATGTGTCCAACACTGTTCACTCACACAAGTAGGTGACATGGGTAAGGGCCCTGAAATTTGATCTGATGGGGCTTCAGAAAGTTCCCATTAGACATTTATAACTGCTAAAAGACTTCACCAAAGAAAAGGGAAAAAATATGATATTATCTCTGCTCTTGGAAATCCAGAAAATTTTTTCACAAGATGGTTATTGAAAGATCAAAAAGTAATCATTACAAATGACTGAGTTAACTGCTATATGTAGCCTCATCTCTCATCATAGGAACATCTTATCAGACGTCTCATCAGGATTACAGTCTTATCATGACAGATGACCTTTGCTAACCAAAAAGCCTTAACTCTCTCCCTTTCCCCTTCAATCATGGTGGCAGAAGGAGCCTTTGAAGGTTTGAGCATAAACTGAGAAATTGCTCTCAGCAATGACACCAAAAGCGGCATCTAAGATAATGGACTCTTCTTCTGCAAGTGTCATTCTGTCTCCCTCAGACTTCACGGGTCTTGCTGTCATTGAAGATTCTGGCCAACACCAGGACATAATGGCTGCAGCACCAGATATAAAATAAACTAAACCTTCTAGCCTGCTGAATAAAAGATTACATTACATTTGGGTAGGTCACACTCAGGTAGTGTCTATATAATATTAAAGTTCTGGATGGAAAACTAGACTTTCCTCAAATCTTATCTATATCTCTAAATGCAAACCAGAAATTTCCATTTTATCAGGACAATATCAATCCAGTCTAAGAGAAGCAGCCAGTACTAAGCAATAAAAATATTTGGAACATATGAATGAAACATGGGCTAACTGGACAATACTACTTTTATTGTCTATCACTCTGCACAAAGAGCACTCTTGACTTCTAGAAAGGTTCTGCCAGTAACCTGCAAAAGTATAGTAAAAAAGCAAAGTCATTTCCCTGCTACTTGCTCACACTCAGCAGTGGGAAGAGAAAAGAGGTCCCATGTTGACTCAGACCTGGAACACACAGCAACCCTTGACATTTGTGCAGGATGCAGTCAGAGAATTCTGTAATTCCCACATTCATGAATATTATTGCAGAACATCATCGTTTTCATAAAACGTATTACTACAATTGGTAGAAAACAACAAATCATTTGGCATCTAAGTGACTCATAACAGCACCCAGCCTAATAGTGTGACATTTTCAAATTTTTATCTCAGCAAAATGACAATTTATTACATATCATGTAATTTGGATTCAGTTGCAAATAGTAAAAACTATGACTGGTAAAACTGCCATTACTCAGAAGTTGCTATAGTCAGAATATAAAAGAGATACAAAACTACTTTCCCACCCACGTTGGGGTTTTAGACTCAGAAACAGGCAGGGGAAGGCAAGAATTGTTGGTGAATACTCCAGAAATTCTAGCCCTGGCCTCTTCACAGTCCGCACATGGAGTTCTGTATAGCATTCTTGTGAAGTAAGTGCCAATTAAATCTGTAACAGGTTTAATTCACCCTTATGGTGAAAAGACTTGAGGGAGGTATATGAATGAGGGGGCTGACTGCTAGGGAGTGCTATGTACTAAATGTTTATAACCCTCCCACTCATATGTTGAAACCTAACCCCATTCATATGTGAGGCATCTGTCTGAGTCCTCATAAATGTTATTTGTGCCCTTTTAAAAGTCCTAATGATTATTTATGCCTGAGAGACTTTTCACACCTTCCACTATCTGAGGACAAATGAGAAGGGACCATCCGTAAATCAAGAAATGGGCCCTCGCCAGACACTGAATCTGCCAATACCTTGATCTTGGACTTCATTTCTGTTGTTTACAAGATAACTAGCACAGGGTAAGATTTTGTAGTAGACAGCGCAGACTAAGACAGAGAAACCGGTAAAAATAAAGGCACTGAGGTCCTGACCTTCAAAAACATATGTAAATGCAGTGAATACAAAACAGAGAAGTACTAGAATGTGAAGCAGTCCGCCAGGAAGGGTAGGAAGGAAATTAGTAAGTGAGTAGGAGGAAATTTACTTGCAGAGCAAATAACAGCCTGACACCAAAGAGAAAGTCATACAGTTGGCTGGTGAGGCTCTCACCCTGCCAGGGAGCCACTCAAGAAGAGTAAGTGGCTCATGCTCCTGAAGTCGGGGATTACGGGCAAGATGAGGGAAGGACACAGCCTCTGCCACCCCCAAGAGAATGAAATGGCTGGCAGGCCTCTTCCAGCTTCAGACTATTACTGATATAGAAATACATGGCAAAAGATGTAAGATGTATAAAAGGAGCTATAAACTAGACTAAGGGAAAAGGGATCCTGAGGGGGACTCCCAGATGGCACCATACCTAATCTTGGCTTTGAGATGATGAGCTCAGACTTGAACTCAGTTCATAGCTCTACCACGTGCTAGCACCTGTGTGACCTCAGGCAAACTATCTCACTTCTCTGAGATTTACTTCCCTCATTTGTGACACTGGAACAATAATAGAACCATCTATACGTTTGCCTTGAAAATGTCATGAGCGTGCCTAGGATAGAGTACAATGCCTAGCTAGGATAGAGTACCTGCACAATGCCTAGGATACAGTAAATGTTCAGTAAATGTTATCTATATTTCACAAAAATAATTTCTTGTCATTATAATAAAGAAAGAAAATACTGGGCGAACTTTGGGCATAGCCGTTAAGTGATCTGAGTTCCAAAAGTTCAGGGAAGAGTCATGTGATCTCTTTGAGGGAAACACGTACTCTGCGGGCAGTGGACAAAGATCTGAGATTCAGACACCCCCCTGAGGATGGCAGGGGCTGGAGATGCAGTGACTGGAGGGGTTTAGGGGAATGTTTCAGAAAAATGGTGGCTGTGGGAGCTTGGACCTGCTAAACCTGTGACCTGCAGTTCTAATGTACTACTGGCCAATATCAGAGGGGTGAGCAGTACCTGACCGAAACGGGTTATGATGCCTGCAAAGGCTGGCAAGTGTCAGGTAAACTGTTATTCTGAGAGTAAGTAAAGCACCAGTCAGGCTGCCAAAGTGAGAACTCAGGAAGGGAAAAAGAAGTTAGGGAGCCAATTAGGGGATGCAGAGAGCAAGCAGGGAGACAGGGCACAGAAACAACACAGGGTCCAGGTCTCGGTCCCATTCTAGCCAGATGTCCGACATTCACTAACTTGGAGAGAGTAATCTCTGCTTTCTACATCCATTACCCACATTCAAGTGCAGACAAAAGGTGCTGCAGACAATTTCCATCACCCACTGGAAGCTCGGGAAAATCCTGGAGATTTCAAGATCTTCCAGAGATAGAAGATTAACTAATGTGTTCAGATTTTTAAATGTGGAGAATAAAAAGACAAATTTCAGGGACCACAGATATGTAAGTTTAACAGTGCTTGCTTGCAAAATTCTAAAGTGGATAATTAATCAGTGTGGAAGCCTTCAGAAACACACACTGGCCATAAAATGATAAAAGTAGTTTAGCAAGAACAACACATGGTTTGACTAATGCCTTTAATATTGAAAGAGCAATCTTTCCATCCCCAAAAGTGGAAAAAAAAATACAAAACAAAGATCCCCATAAAATAAACAGACCCTGATCTCTTTCTCTTCCTCCCTCCCTTTTTCTTTCTCCTTCTCTTTCTAATACACACACACACACGCACACACACACAAACGGCTAACAAATACTTGACAAAAGTTCAACTCTAATGGTAGTCAAAGAAAAGTATATTAAAGTACTGAAACACTACTTTGCACTTATTGAATTAAAATATTATTTAAAAACTTTTATTTTTTATTTTTAAAATAACTGTCAATAATTTAATATAAATTAAATTAAAAAATATTTTAAATATGCTCAACAATGATGAGGGGCAACGAGAGACAATTTTGTGGATTTCTGGTTTAGAGTATAAATTAGAAGTTCAATTTTTTTTAAATGTAATGATGAATAATCATGAGTGCTTGTCATATACAAATTTCTATACATATAGATCATTTTATTTATCACGACTGTTAGGATGACCCTCCCCAGATGCCAAAATGGCCGTTGCTGGTTTCTCACAAAACCCCTTCCCCCCGTCTCTATGCCAGAATCTCCCGCCGAAACAATGACCCTTCCCCCAGACTAGGGTCCTCAACTAGGTCTGTCGTGCCAATTTGCCCAGGGGAGGTGTCCACTACCTGGTCATCCCATATAGAAAGGACCAATCCCAAAAACACACTTTTGAGCCACCGACGTCACGAAAGGGGGGGGCGACTAAGGGATAAAAGGCCACTATCCGAGAGGCAAAGAAAGCTGCACTCCTAGAACCCACTCCCCAAGTACTGTCCCTGACACTCCCCGAGGAGACCACTCCTCTGCCGTTTCAGGCTTCCGCCCTATCCGAGGGATGGACCTATCAACATGGGAAATATCATATTCCAGAAAGTGACCTCCCCACTTTTCCCCAAGACATACACAACTCTTATCACATTAGATACAAACCTCTCCTGGTTCTATTGAGGCCCCTTCTAACCAACTCTAACATTGAAAAACATTTAAAGACAATCACCCCAAAATGTCCTTTGTGCTCCCAAACCTCCCCTCAAAGAAAATATAGACCACCTCCCTTTCCAACACACCAAGCCCGAGGACAAACCCCAGGTGAAGACTGGCAAATTGATTTCACCCACATGCCACGACACAAAAAACTTAAATACCTCCTAGTCCTCGTCTGCACCTTCTCAGGATGGGTAGAGGCATACCCCACCACCCGGGAAGACGCCTCTACTGTAGCAGACGTTCTCATACGTCACATCATACCCAGGTTTGGCATCCCTCGGTCCATACAGTCTGACAATGGTCCTGCCTTTGTCTCCCAGATATCCCAACAACTAGCCAAGCTCCTAACTATCAAGTAGAAATTACATATTCCATATAGGCCACAATCTTCTGGGAAAGTGGAGAGAACTAACTCACTAATCAAAAAACATCTTACTAAACTCTCTATAGAACTACATATGTCCTGGCCAGACCTCCTTCCTATTGCCCTACTCCGACTCAGAATCACACCAAAAGCTCCCTCTTTTACCAGCCCCTTCGAACTTATGTATGGAAGGCCCTACCTGTTCTACCCTCTCCCAGACTCGCCTAACCCCCTCTCCAACTACTACCCCACACTTTCCCTTCTACGTCATCTCCTTCGACAACATGCTGACTCCTTACTCCCAAAACCAACTGATCACTCCCCAACTACTTACCAACCTCAACCTGGGGACTGGGTATATTTACAAAATCCTAATCCCAAACCTCTACAACCAACCTGGACAGGTCCACATGTCATCATCCTAGCTACCCCCATGGCAGCAAAACTTGAAGGTATACCAACTTGGATCCATATCACCAAACTAAAACCTTACCCTGAAGATCCTACAGATAACTCAGAAGGCTTGTCACCTGACCCTGTCTCCTCACCCGCCATCTCAACTCGACGATTCCGGTGCCATCCCATGGGCCCCACGTCACTCAGACTACAGGCTATTCCAGAGGACGAACAAGAACCAAAGGATAAGTA
>PVJO010023823.1:0-25471 GCA_004026905.1 Hystrix cristata
GAGGCTCGGCGGCGCTGCCGGGCGCGGGCCCCGGTGCGGGAGGCGGCGAGGCCGGGGCACAGCTCCACGCTCCCGGGCCCGCGGCGCCCCGGCTGAAGGGGATCCCGGTTCCGGGCGGCTCGCGGGGCGGTATCCCGGGCGTCCTCCCCCTCCCCCTCCCCTCGGGCGCGCGCCCGCCCGCCCGCCGCGCCGAGCCCCGGGAGCGCGCCTGCCGGCCGGGAGCGCGCGGAGCCCGGCAAGATGGAGGCCGCGCCGAGCCCGCCGCCTGGGCCCGGGCAGCCGCTGTCCCCGGCTCCCCCGAGCCCGGGCGCCTAGGCCGCGCCCTCCGGACCGCCGCCACCCGGCCAGGTGGGTCTTCCGGTCCCGCGCCCGCCGCGGCCGGCCCAGCTGCCGCCCCGGGCCCAGGCCCGCTACGAGCGCCCCGGCCTCCCGGCCCCGCCCGCCGCTCTCCGAGACCCGCACCCCGCGCCCGGTCCGCACCCTCCGAGCGGCACCCTCAGACCCCGCCCGGACCCCGGGCCGCCGCCCGCCCCGCCGGCCCGGGCCGCGCGGCCCCCTCCCCGGCGCCCGCGGCGCGCGACCAGCCCCACCCCCGACGCCGCCCACAACCCGGCCCCGGCCCCCGTCCGCCCGGGCCCGCCTGCAGGCCCTGACTCGGCCTCTCCGTGCGTCCCCAGCCGAGCCCGCGGCCGGCGGCCGGTCCCGCCCCCGGCACCATGCTGCCCTCGCAGGAGGCCTCCAAGCTCTACCACGAGCACTACATGCGGAACTCGCGGGCCATCGGCGTGCTCTGGGCTATCTTCACCATCTGCTTCGCCATCATCAACGTGGTGGTCTTCATCCAGCCCTACTGGGTGGGAGACAGCGTGAGCACCCCTAAGCCTGGCTACTTCGGCCTCTTCCACTACTGCGTGGGCAGCGGGCTGGCGGGCCGCGAGCTCACCTGCCGGGGCTCCTTCACCGACTTCAGCACCATCCCGTCCGGCGCCTTCAAGGCGGCCGCCTTCTTCGTGCTGCTCTCCATGGTGCTGATCCTCGGCTGCATCACCTGCTTTGCGCTCTTTTTCTTCTGCAACACGGCCACGGTCTACAAGATCTGCGCCTGGATGCAGCTCCTGGCAGGTAGGGAGGCCGGACGGGCGAGTCGCGGGAGGTGCTGATCCTCCGAGCCGAGACGCTCCCCTGGCGACCCCCAGAGCTCCTCGCGGCAGATCCCGGGAGACACTTCAGAGCAGGGTAGAGAGACTTAGCTGGGTATTCGGGTCCGTGTGCTTGGATATGGGCAGGCTGCATCTGCTGATGGGCTAGCGTTATGTCCGCACCTCCAAGGGTCTCTGCGGGCCGTGTTGGTGGTGTGAAGAGGGGTAAGTAGGTGTAACTGATTTCTGTTACGTAGGGAAAGGCCGCCGGTGAGGAATTGAGATCTGGCTTGGATCTTTAACTCGACATTATCCACTTGGGCATTTCACTTTACTTCTTTCAGGTTTTGGTTTCCTCATCTGTAAAACAATGGAGAGGATTACAGAGGACAAAGGCAGGAGGATCTGGTAAACTTTAAAGTTCTGTAATAAGGGGTGTCTACCGTGTCTGATAGCCCCAGCAGCAGGGGTCTGTGGCGGGAAGGCTGCCATCCTTCAGCCCTCCCCCATAGGCAGGAAGGAGTCCGATGCCACGCCCAATGGGAGTGCATCCCTGGGACCTCTGAAATGTCCGGCTTAGACATTCTTCTTGCTCTGGGAATCAGTGAAAGGCCTTTGGGAATGAGAATGCTGAGGCAGGTTGCCAGGATCTATTAGAGTCCCCTGCCCCCACCCCACCATTCCATCAAAGACAAATTTTAAAGACTCAGCAACTTGGGCATTTGCTAATTGTAGGCAGGGAAGGGAGTTGGGCTGGGAAAGTGGGGCCAGGGGATGGTGAGGTGGTGAAGGCTGGGAGAAAGTTTGGATTACTCGAGGGATGAGAAAGAGAGGAGAAAACAAGACAGTCATGCTTCAGAGGCGATCTTTTACAATCAACATCTCAGAACATTCCACAAGTGTTGAACCCTCCAAGAGAGACCCCTGCAGGAGGTGCCACATCACGTACTGGGGATTCCACTGCTCCAATGCAAGGAAATGGCTCTGCAGTGTGGACTGTATCCTCTAGACTTGCCCACTGAGGGGAGACCTCCGCCTCTGGAAATGATGGGATGTCACTCAGGGTCAAGTGTTGGGAACATGGGCAATCAAAATGAGAACTGTCACTTCTGATGAAAGCCAAGACGTGAAGTCAAGGTCATGAGCCTCGTGTGCCAAGGGGACTTCTACATGTGTCGGAGGAATCACTACCTGGTGGAAGAAGGGTCCAGACTCCTGATAGGACTTCTTGAAGAAGGCAGCCTGTGTCCAAACGTGGATGTGCTAGTGGTGTGTTGCAAATCCATCTCACCCCACTTAACTTCTGCGTGGCTCTTCAGTGTCCTTCAAAGGGAAGAGGCCTGCAGATGTGAGGGGTGTCTCTCACCCCTCTCTGTGGTATCCAGAGAGGTGATAGCATGTGTTTCCATTCTGTTTTTCATCCCAAGTGGAGCTAGACAGGATACACTCAGCTGGAGGCCCCCGTTCATCGGCCTAAATTTGGAGTCTGCAGATGGGTTGTTGACCTCTCAGCCTTCAAATTCTCTGTAATCCTGTGGATTTAATCTTGGAGATTTGATGAAATGTCCAGTAACCCCAACGTAATCATTGAACTTCAGAGATCTTAGCCATCAGCTCCTTCAAATTCTCCTTCCCCTCACCCTACTGTAGAGAAAGGAAGCAGTGTAGACAGTAGGGCTCACTCAGCCTTACATAGCCAGCAGGAGACCACAGAGTTAAATTGAAGACCCCAGGACAGCCCGCAGCACTTCCTCCTGAATTACTTCCCTGCCCTGAGTGTTGAGGGGCAGAGTTGAACAGTTTATTTTGCTTAAGATCTCTGAGTTCTCTGGCCTAGCATCTGATTTACTTTGCTTAATAAAGTGACACAGGACAGGGCACAGGGTGAGGGATGGGAATCGCGGCTTGCTCCTCCTGTGTCTCACCAGATAGTAAGTCTTTTTAGTTGAACTCTCATTTTCCCATCTGTACAGTGCTGGGTCTGAGGAGTTGGATGAGTTGGTCTAAAGTGCCCCCTTCAGCCTTGTGGGCTCCTCGCCCCACTCTTTCCCCAAGTCCATTCCATTGGGAGAGTGAGTGCCATCTTCCAGGGAACTGCAAAGAAGCAAGAACCGGGGCTTGTTTGTATCACGCAAGGATCCCAATGCCTGTTGTGTGAGTCTCGTTTCTGTGAACTCTTAGTTAAGTATTTGAGTTTTCTAAGCGCAGAGTACTGGGCCACTGGGAAAATACAAAGAGATACTATTTCTTTGTTTCCTCTGTACTGTTCTGTGGTCGTCCCAGTGTGGACACTGTGGTGCTGACAGACATAAGATGCCACCTCTGACCCGAGGGCCTTGAGTCTATAAAATCCAGTCCCCACCCTAGAAAGCTGGCCACCCAGATGGCTTACTGTGTTGAGCAGCAGTCTTTCAGTGGCAAGTGGGAAACTCAGTGTGAACTGGCTTAAGTAAATGAAAATAAAATGGAGAGTAGAGTGTTTTGATTCATATAATTTGAAGGCCCAGTGTGAGGCCACAGGAGTGGGTAGATCAGATGCTTAAACGGTGTCATGAAGAATCTGTCTGTCTCCATTTTTATTTATTTATTTATTTTCTGTCTCCATTTTTTTTTTTTCTGTCTCCATTTTTGATTCCTCTTTTTCTCTCATGTTAAGTCCACTCCTCTTGAAGGCGACAGATCAGGCCACCGGCGGCTCCAGATTTACATTGCTTTGGCTCTGCAATGCCTGTGGGGAAAGCATGATTCCAGGAAGTTGCGATGTTGGCCAGCATCTGCCAATGGCTACTTCTTTTCCTTTTTGTACTGGAGATTGAACTCATGGCCTCCACACTGAGCTACAACCCTAGTGCTTTTTACTTGTCATTTCGACACAGGGTCTCATTAAGTTACGCTAAGTTACTCGTCATTGTCCTGCTTCAGCCTGAGTGCTGAGATTACAAGTACATGAAACTATACCCGGGTTGCTGAAAGTCTACTCTCAGCATGGTGATGTGGCCTGAGGCCTGAGCCAGGTGCCCTTCTCAGACAGTAGAGAAAGGCCAGTTCCCACGGAGGTACATCAAATGCAATGACCTGACGAAGCAGAGCACTGTGGGTGAGGGAACTTCAGAACTGCACGAGTTGGGCCGTAGGGGTCCTGAGTGTTGTGGAAACTGGGAGTGACAGGGACTGCAGCTTAGGTGGCAATGAGGTGGCGCCAACAGGTGTGAGGTGTGGGCACACGTTCTGAGTGGAGGGGGAGGTCCAGGGCGGGGAGGCAGAGGGGACCAAGCCACATGGGGCTGGAGTGCGGGATCCGCGCGGGGAGCAGCAGGGGAAGACAGAAAGGGATGATAAGGAACTTTGAGGACTGCAGTGTGCCGGGCCAAGGAATTTGGACTTCAATCAGCAGGCAGTCGGAAGCTATTATAGCTGTTACTATTGCTCAAGAGAAGTAATTAATGCATTCTGAGCCCTTACTACATGCTAAACATTTTGACATGCTTAATGTTATTTAATCCTTACAAGAATGCTGTGCAGCCAGGCATGGTGGCACTTGCCTGTAATTTCAGCACTTGGGAGGCTGAGGCAAGAGGATTGCTGTGAGTTCGAGGCCAGCCTGAACTACACAGCAAGACTCTGTCTCAAAAAAAAAAATGCTGTGGAGTAGTTAGCATTATTCATATTTTATAGAAAGGAAAACTGAGCCTCAGAGGGGAAAACGTCATTTGTGCCGGCTCACACAGGTGTCAGTGGTAGAGCTGGGAATGTGGCTCAGTCTGTCCGACTCCAAAGCCCAAATCCGTGGTTCAAACAGGAACGATGGAGGATGGCGGTGGGATGTTCCCCCAAGGACGCAGAGCTGAGGCCGGAGGAGCCAGTGGCTGTCTATGGAATGGCGCTCTGCTTTTCAGGGGCTCTCAGGATATCTCTGCTACTCTTTCACCTGGTTGTTTGCTTTTACCGAGGGTACATAAGGTGCCAGCTTCCATGCTTTGCTCCAAAGTGGCACATCCAGAAGGTGGAGCTGAAACTCAGGGTAAGTCTCCCTGTATCTGGAACCTGTTCTTGTCACTAAAGCAGAAGCCGGAGGTGAATTCGAGATGACAGGTCATGGCTGAAGCTCTGTGTGCTGATCACGGGTGGGCAAGTGGGGCTGGCCGAGCGCAGGTCCCAGCTGGGCACAGGCTCATGCTGCAGCCCGGTGCGGGAACTCAGAGCCTGCGCGCCGCACTGCTGGGTTGTGCGGCCTTGGATAGGTGTGCCTGCCTCTCAGAATCTGTTTCCTGTCTGTGAAATAGTTACTGTCGCGCCTGCTCCAGAGGGGACAGAAATCAGTGAGAGGTGAGTGCGAGATGGTGGTTCTTGGTGTATGGCAAGCACGCAGTCCACGGGCTTGGTGATTCTTGTGACGCCTGAGTGAAGAGCATCTGTGAGGGGTCATCAGCTGTCAGGGGAAAGGGTCCTCCCCATCAGTGTGTCCTCAGAGAGCAGAGACAAGCTGGCAGCACAGAGCGAGGCTGGGGCAGCCCCTCCTCTGTCTGCAGGAGGGTGACCATTCTGACCACAGATCAGCCGGTATCAAGTGCCTGTGATGTATCGGGCCCTCTCTGACCCCTGCCAAGAACAGCATGTGCGACGGGGACAGAAGCTGGAGGCGGGAGGTGAAATCAGGTGTTGCTGCTGTGACCCAGAGGTGAACGTCTTCCAGATGTTTGTCCTTCATTTCCAGCAGTCCCTGGGCCATGATCAGCAATTATGGGAGTCTCCTTACTGTAACCTCGCAGGGGTGGTGAAGCTACTGGCCTAAACTTTTTTTGCAGGGAGCTGCTGAGGATAGAACTCAGGGCCTTGTGCTTGCCAGGCAGGTGCTCTACCACTGAGCTGAGTCCCCAGCCCCATAGCCTAGAGTATCTTAGAGCACTTGCACATTCTTTGCCATTTTCTTAGGTCTTGTTTCAGATTGAATTTGGGATTTTGTTTATCCAGTAAAGTTTTGTGGTATATGCATGACACTGCTAAACACACTGAAGAAATTTCTTTTCTCCTCCTTTCTCCTCCTTTCTCCTTCCCTTATTTCTTCTTTCTCAGCCTCTTCCTTCATTCTTCCTTCCTTCCGTCCTTCCTTCCACTTCCCTCCTGACTCCTTGCAGTTTTGCTTTCCTGAACCCCCCTCTCCCTGAACCCCTTCCTCTCTCGCTTTTATCAGCCCTTTCCCAGAGGCCTTGGGGTACGTGACCCAGGGGCCTCAGTCTAACTGGGGAGGCAGACGGGAAACAGGCCACTGAGTGCTATGAGACCTGAAGTGACGGAGTTGTGTGCAGGGTGCTCTGGGATGTGGAGGGGATTCTCACATAGCTAAGGACAGCCAGGGGAGTCTTCCCAAAAGGGCAAAGAGATTTGAGCTGAATATTTTTTTGTGTGTGTGGTACTGGCAGTTGAACTTAGGACTTTTGCACTGAGCTATATCCTCAGCTTTCTTTCTCTCTCTCTCTCTCTTTTTTTTTTTTTTTTTTTGAGTCATGGTCTTGCTGATATGTCTAGGCTGGGCTTGAACTTGTGATCCTCCTGCCTTAGCCTCCTGGAGTGCTGGGATTACAGGCACGAACCACCATATCCAGCTTTAAAATGAATTTTTTTTTAGCTGAATTTTAAGAGAAAGGCTGGAGGCTGAAAGACTGATCCTCCTGCCTCAGCTTCCCCCAGTCCTGGGATTACAGGTATGTGCCACCACAGCTGGTTAGAACAATTTTTTATTTTTTACATAAATGATGTACAGTATTGGTTATCTTTTTTTTTTAAGAGTAGGAAATTTATTGAGAGAGAAGGAGAGCTCCTGAGAGACAGGAGGGGACCCAAGTGGGTTGCCAACCAGTATTGGTTATCTATTGGTACATAACAACTTGCCATAAAGCATGCTCGTGGCCAAAAGCAACAAGCATTTGTTGTTTCTTTCTTTGTCTTCTCATTTCTTCTGTTTTTTGCCAGTAGTGACTGAATTCAGGGGCACTGTCTCACTCAGCCTCTCCCCAGCCCTCTTTATTTTTTATTTTGAGACAAGGTCCTGCTAAATTACTCAGGTGGGACCCAAACTTGTGACCTCCCACCTCAGCCTCTCTGAGTGCTGGGATCACAGGCCTGTGCCACCGTGCCGGATCCTATCTCTGTTTCTGTGAGTCTTAGGAATTTGGGAGCAGTTTAGATGGGGGTGGGTAGTTCAGACTCAGGATCTCTTGTGAAATTACAACCAAGACTTAGCCAGGGTTGTAGTAGTCTGGAGGTTCACTGGGGTTGGAAGAGCCACGCCTAAGTGCATTCTTGTGAGTGTTGGCAGGAGACCTCAGAATGTGTGATCTGAGAGAGAAAAGAAATGGAAGAAACCACAATGTCTGCCTCCCACTTTTAGCAACAACTTTATTGAGCTATAGTTCATATGCCATGCAGTGTACACATCTAAAGTGAACAACTCAAGGTTTTAGTATATTCATATAACCACTGCTAACATCAGTTTTACATTTCCTTTCTTTCTTTCTTTCTTTTTTTTTTTTCTTGAGACAGAGTCTTGCTCTGTAATTCAGGTTGGCCTTGAACTTACTATGTAGTCCAGGCCGGCCTTGAGCTCATGGCAATCTTCTTGTCTCAGCCATTTTTCATCATTTTGAGAAGAAACCTCATACTTACCCTTTAGTTATCACCCCATGATTCCTGACCCCCTATTCTCCCTGGTCCCATACAACGACTAACTTGCTTCCAATCCCTATGTTACCCATTCTGGACAACTTTTCTTTTTTTTTTTTTTGATGGGGGGATGTGGGGATTGAACTCAAGGGCTTGTGCTTGCTAGGCAAGCGCTCTACCACTGAGCTAAATCCCCAGCCCTTGGACTTTTCATCTGATGGGATCAGATGACATGTGGTCTTAGAGACTGGCTTCTCAGCATAGTGTCTCAAGGTTCATTCATGTTGTAATGTGCATCAGAGTTTCATCTCTTTTTTTGCCGAACAATCTCCCATCATGTGGCTACGCTACACCTAGCTCGCCCATTCATCAGCTGATGGACATTTGGGTTGTGCCCACCTTTTAGCTGTTGCAAATAGTGCAGTGGGTTAGTGTACGAGTTTTCATGTATATATGTCTGACCCTGTGTGTGTGTGGCACTGGGCCTTGAACTCAGGGCCTCCGGCTGGGCTGGCCCTCTACCCTGAGCTCCATGCCTGAGCGCTTTCATTAACTTCATCTTCATCTGGCTGCAGTTGTCCAAGCACCAGGTATTGAAAAGATAGATCATCCTTCCTCCACACAATGATCTTGGTAGTCTTGTCAAAAGTCAATCGGCCTTCGATGCCTGGGTTAAATTCAGGATTCAGTTCTATTCCTCTAACCGATATTTGTGGCAGACCAGACTGTCCTCCTGAATGTCACACTGTAGTCAGTTTTGAGAGCAAGAGTGTGAGTCCTTCAGTGTTATTCTTTCTCAAGGTTGTTTTGGCTGTCACACTGCCTTTCATGTCCTACCCTCAGACAGCACACACCGTCGCTTGGGCCACATGACATTGTAGGACACGTTCAAGGGGAGAAGAATTAGGCTCCTCCTCTAACAGGGAAGGATAGCAAAGAATTTGTGGACGTGTTTCCAAACCTCACAAATCGGTAACATACTACACACTTGCTTTTTGATTCAATAGTATATCTTGGAGGTTGTTCTCTACCAGTGTGTAAAGAACTACTTCTCCCTTAACAGCTACATACTAAACTTTGTATAGATGCACAATGATTTGATTAATATTTGTTTACAATAACAATGTTCCAGTGAATAGTGTATGCAAATAAGTTGAAATATATGTAAGTATAAGGATAGAATAAAGGCCTTTTAGGAAATCTCTGGATTGAATGGTGCGTATACTTACAATTTGACAGATCTAGAAATAGTGCTCTCCATAGATTGTACGGTTACACTCCTGCCATAAATGTGTGTTAGTTCCTATCCCTCCACGGCCCTGCCAGCTGAGTGTGTTATTAAATACTGTATTTTATTTTTTCCAACTGGATGTGTAAAAAAGACCTTTCAGCCAGGTGGGGTAGTGCATACTTATAATCTCAGCTACTTGGGAGGCTGAGGCAAGATAATCACAAGTTTAAAGCCAGTCTGTCTCAAAAAAAATGTTGGTTTTGAGGCTGGGGATTTAGCTCAGTGGTTAAAGTGCTTTCCTACCAAGCACAAGGCCCTGAGTTTGATCCCCAGCACCCAAAAAAAAAAAAAAAAAAATGTTGGGGGGCTGGAGATATACTCAGTGATAGAGCACTTGCTTGCATGTACAAGGTCCCAGGTTTAATCCCAACACCTCAAAAAAGGAACAAATAAAATAGTCGTAGTAGTAATTTGCCTTACATTAAAAATGAGGGCCGATGATGTAGCTCAGTGGTAGAAAATTGCCAAGCATGCTTGAAACCCTGGATTCAACCCCCAGTACTGCAAAAAATAGCATTAAAAATCTATAACAAATGAGGTTGAGCACCTCTTATATAGGTTTTCCTGTAAATTATAATTTCTTAAGTAATCAAGGGGTTGGGGATTTAGGTCAGTGGTAGAGTGCTTGTCTAGCAAGCGCAAGGCCCTGAGTTTGATCCCCAGCGCTCAAAATAAATAAATAAATGAATATTTGATCAAATCAGTGGTATTCGTAAGAACTTTTTTTTTCCCCTTGATTCAAGGTCTTGCTGTATAGTTCAGGCTGACCTTGGGCGCATTATGTTGCCCGGACTGGCCTCAGACTTGAGATCCACCTTCCTCAGCCTCCTGAGTGCTGCAGTTAGAGGTGTGCCCCACCACATCCAGTTTGAACTCTTTTTTTGTTGGTACTGGGGATTGAACCCAGGGCCTTCACACTGTGCTACATCCTCAGACTTCTTCTATTTCCTGTTTTGAGACAGGGTCTCATTAGTTGTTAAATTGCCCAGCCTAGACCTGAACTTGGCACCCTCCTGCCTCAGCTGCCCAGAGTGCTGGGGTTTCAGTGTGTGTCTCCCTGCTCCGCTGGGCTTTTCATGTATTAGGAGTTAGCCTTTTAGGCAGCACATAACAAGTATCATTTCCCGGCTTGCCTTTGGTTTTTGTCTATGGATTTCTCCCCCACGGTGAAATTCAGCTTTTCTTACCACAAGCAGATAATCAGTTCTCTCTCTTACGGCTCCCAGGTTTAAAATTGCACTCAGAAAGGCCCCGAAGTGTGTTAAGCGTGGGGGAAACACACTCATGTGTGGCTGTTGGGAAGATGGAGGTTTGGAAGGGTTCAACAGAAAGGGGCTGGACTAGTCTTATTTTGACATTTTATTTTTATCTTTTTCTTTCAATTCCTCTTTCATGTTATTCATCATTATTAACGTGACTTTTAACTCCAGAGAAATTTTATGGTACAGTAAGAGTCTTGGATCAAGTGGTTGTGCCTGGCACATATTGGGTGCTTAGTGAATGTCTACTGAATAGGTGAATGGATGGGTCTTCCCCGATTCAGATCCTAACTCCACCCCCCACTCCCTTGGAGGTAGCTTGGTTCAGTTGTCTGACAACCTGGATTTGATTTCTGCTTCTCATATTAACAACTAAGTGTCCTTGGGAATATACATGACCCTGAGTCGCCTCTTCTACAAGATGGGGAAGAATAATGTCTTAGTCTGTCTTGTGCGGCTGTAACAGAATGCCACAGAGTGAATCATTTCTAGTGAATGGGGTGGGGTGCATTTGTGTTTGAGGCTTGGGAGGTCCAAGGCGGAGTGCTCACCGCTCTCCGGTGTGGCGGAGAGAAGGGGCCAGCGCGTCCTTCAGGAGGAAGCTGCTCCTGCAGCAGCGGCAGTGTGCTGGCGCGGGCAGGGCCCTCCTGACCTTCACACCTCCCCCATCCACACCGTGGCAAGTGATTACCTCTCTGGGCTACAGAAGGTTTGTAAAGACCTCTTCGTAACGGGCGCTGAGGACACCCTCGGAAGTGTCGCTGTGTGGCCTGAAACAAACAATTTTGGCTCCAACATTGCGTGGTCTGACCTGGAAGAAAGACACAAAGGCTGGAAAGTGGAAGGAACTGGAGGATGAGCCTGGAGAAAGAATTAGGTCTGGCTCATGGGCAGCCTTGAAAGCTGGGCTTGGAGCGTGGGTCTCATGCTAGGCAGTGCCCATCACTCCGGGTGTGTGAGCAAGCTGGGCCAGTGTGGGCTAAGAAGATGACCCCGCTGTGAGGGGCACTTGGTGGAGGCCCAGTGGGAGACAAGACGTCCTGGAGGAAGGCTGTGGTGGTGGCTCCAGTGAGAGCAGCTGAGGGTGGGCCGAGGGGAATAGGGGAGGCCAGACATCTGTCTAGGAGACCCATGAGTGGAGCAGGGAGTGCTAGGATAAGGCAGGTGCAGTGGCTGACTCCAGGTTTCCTCCCTGGAGTGACATTCAAGGAGGCAGGAGGCTGCTGGATGTGGTGGCGCGTGCCTGTCATCTCAGCACTCAGGAGGCTGAGGCAGGAGGATCGCTGAGAGTTTGAGGCCAGCCTGGCTCCACAGTGAGTTCAAGGCCGGCCTGAACTGCATAGTGAGACCCCCATCTCAAAAAACCCCAAAGAGAAACAAATAAAAAACAAACAAAAAAATAAAGGAGGAGAAAGGTAAGCTCTTGGAAGATGTTGAATGGAAGTCCCTATGGGGTGTCCATAGACAAGGAAGTCTGAAAAGCTCTTGGATGTTCGAGTCGGTGCTGTGGAGAGTTCTGAGCTGGGCGAGGTGCTGTGACGAGAGTGCTGCTGTGCGGATGAAGTGGGCCCAGAGTGTGGAGGAGAGGAGACAGCCCAGGAAGCCAGCCTGGAGGAGCAGAGACAGGATGAGGAGCCCAGAACGGAGCAGGCTGCAAGTCAGAACAAGAGAAGGCAGACCCCCAACTCTGGAAAGCCGGCTAGCACACAGGCCTTGTTCTTGATGCTGGGAACTGAGTGCGCTGTCTGTGAGGTGCACCTTAGCCGAGTCTTGGACTTTGCGGATTATTCTTCTACAGTATGCGAAGGGGGAAGGAGAGAGGCTGGGGATGTAGCTCAGTAGTAGAGTGTTTGCAACAGAGGCTGAGCACAGTGGCACATGCCTATAATCGTCCTCCTTGGGAGGCTGAGGTGGGAGGATCTCCAGTTTGAGGCTACCCTAGCCAATTAAATGAGACTCTGTCTCAAAAAAGAAAGAAAGAAAGAAAGAAAGAAAGACAGAGTTTCGCTGTGTAGTTCAGCCTCCTTGGACTCACTATGCAGCCCAGGCTGGCCTTGAACTTGCAGCGATCCTCCTGCCTCAGTCTCCCAAGTGCTGGGATTACAGGCATGTGCCACCATCCTTGCCTGGTGAGTGAGACCTTGTTTTGAAATTAAATTTAAATTAAATTTACAAAGAACTGGGAGCCAGAGGTCAGTTCGGTGGTAGAGTGCTTGCCCAGCATGCCAACATGCACAAAGCCCTGGGTTCAATCCCAGTACTGACAAGGGACAAAAAAAAAAAAAAAAAAAAAAGAGAAATTAAAGCCTTTCTTAGACAAATAAAAATTGAGGGAATTTTTTGTCAGTAGGTCTGTCTTGCAACATGTGTTGAAAGAAGTTCTTTTCTTTTTTTTTTGGTGGTGCCAGGGATCGAACTCAGGCCCTTGTGCTTACAAGGCAAGCACTCTAATCACTGAGCTAAATCCCCAGCCCCCTGAAAGAAGTTCTTTAGAGAAGGAGAAAACTATACAGGTCAGAAACTAAGATCCACATGAGGAAAAGAAGAGTATTGAAGAAAGAATAAATGAAGATTAAAAGACAAAGATTTTAAACCAGTGTGGTATTGCATACCTATAATCCCAGCTACTCAGGAGGCTGATGCAGGAAGATTGCAAATTCAAGGCCAGACTGGGCAATTTAGTGAGACTTTGCCTCAAAAAATAAAAAAAAGGTTGCAGATGTAGCTCAGTGATAGAGTGCCCCAGGTTTGATCCCAGCACCACAAGAAAAAAAACCTTATTTATCTTATGCTTAATTGATCTAACAAATAAGAGTTTGTTCATAATAATAGCAACAATGTATATGTATAAAGTGGAATGAGGGACACCAGTGTATTAGTGCAGATGGGAGGACTTAGCAAGGTTTTGTTATTGTAGGTATTCACACTACCTGCAAAGCAGTGTCATGTTATTTGAAAGTGGACTTCTATTAATTGAGAATGTATATTTTAGGCTTTAGGACTACCACTAAAAAAAAAAAAAGCTAAAAAAGAAAGGTAAGTGATATTCTAAGAAAGAAGAGAAAACAGAAACATAAAATTTTCAATTAAAACCACAAAAGGCAAAGAAGAGTTGAATATAGGAATAAGTAAGAAGGACAACAAATAGAAGACAGATATTAATCCAATAATATCAGTAATCAGTTTGAGGTCTTAAAGCACTAATTACAAAACAACATCCACCCAACTGTATGTTGTCTTCCAAGGAACTCACTTAACTCTAAAGAAATATATTGATTAGGGTTTGGGGATTTAACTCAGTGGTAGAGTGCTTGTCTAGCAAGGGCAAGTCTCTGAGTTCAATCCCCAGCAGCCCCCCCAATATGGATTAAAGTAAATGAATAGAGCAGTTGCTATGGTCCATGCCTGTAATCCCAGCTACTTAGCAGGCTGAGGCAGGAGGATTGCAAGTTTCAGGCTAGTTTGTGCAATTTAGAAGACCATGTTTCAACATAAAAAATAAAAAGGGGTCAGGACGTAGCTCAGTGGTCACATGCACCTGAGTTTGATTCCCAGTACTGCAAAATCCAATAAAACTGAAAATGACAAACAAAATAAACAAAAGTAAATACATGGAGAAAGTTATACCACACTAACACCAATCAACAAAAAGCAGGAGCAGCTATATTATTTTTAGATAGGAGACATCAGATCAAAGTAAGTTGTTGAGGATAGAGAGGATTATTACGAAATGACAGAAGAGTCCTTAACTTGTATGCACCTAAAAACAGTGTCATGGTACAGGAGGAAAAAACCGGTAGAGTTGCAAAGAGAAACATACGATTGTATTGTTGTTGGAGATCTCCACGCCCTCCATCAGAAGTGGAAAGATTCAGCAGGCAGAAAGTCAGTCAACACATCATTGAGCTCAACAATACCCTGAATCTACTGGAGATAATGGACATCTGTAGGCTACTTCATTCAGCAATAGCAGGAAAACATTTTTCTTAAGTTCACATGGAACATTCACCAAGACAAAATCACATTCGGGATCACCTTAAGAAATTTTAAAATCGAAATCAATAACAGAAAGATAGTGGAAAAATATGAAAATGCTTGGATATTAAATAAAACATTTCTAATTAATGGTTGTATCAAATAAATTGCAGAATTTTTGTGAAAATGTGTGGGATGCAGTGAAAGCCGAAGTAATAGGGAAATTTACAGCCCTGAATGCATACACGAGAACTGAAAAAAGATTTCAAGTTCATCATTAGGAGCCTCCTTATTAGGAGCCTAGAAAAAGAAGAGCAAATTGAATGCAAAGTAAGCAGAAGAAAAGAAATAATATGTTAGAATACAAAACAATGAATAGAAAATGAAATCCATACAGAAAATTAACAAAATAAAAAACCAGTTCTTTAAAAAGGTTGGTAAAATTGATAAACTCCTATCTAGGCTAGTGAGAGAGGCAGAGACAAAGACCTTGAATTGCTAATATCCAAAAGAAGGGGAGTCCGGACGCTGCTCCGTGTTGGAGAGCTTGCCTGCATGCGTGAGCCCTGGAAGCAGGGAAATGAAAGAGGAGACATTAGTACGGACCCCATGGGCATTGAAAGCGTGATGAAGGGACGCTGTGAACAGCTCTGAGACCACACATTTAATAATTTAGATGAAATGGACAAATTCCTTGCAAGACACAATCTGTCTAAACTCACAGAAGAGACGGAGCAGGTCTATTCAGTGATGGCGAACCTTTTAGAGACGAGTGCCCAGACTGCAACCCAAAAGCCACTGATTTATCACAAAGTGCCGACCCTGCAATTAAACCTGGATACTGAGGGTTCAGTTTAGGAAAAAGCAGCTCTACATAACATCTTTTGTCTTAAAAGAAAAACAAATAATACATATGCCTTGGCTTTGCCACCACTGCTCTAGGCCCTGCCTCTCCAAGTTCCTCTATCCAGACTCCATGTGGATTAAAGACACTGAACCAGTAACTAAGAACCTTTCACAACAGGGTGGACTAGACCCAGGTAGATATACTGATGTGCAAGTATTTTACCAAACAATAAAGGAAGAAATTATACCAATTCCCTATACCTATGCTCTTCCAGAAAATAAAAGCAGAGGGGAAACTCCCTCACTCATTTTATGAGGTCAAAATTGGCCTAGTGTCATAATTGAAGATATTACAAGAAAATAAAATAAACCAGGTGTGATGGTGCACTTATGTGATCCCAGCACTATGGGAGGCTGAAGCAGGAGGATTGTGAGTTTGAGGCTATCCTGGGCAATTTAGAAAGATTCTTTCTCAAAATTAAAAATACAGCTGGGTGTGGTGGCTCCTGTAATCCCAGCACTTGAGAGGCTGGGACAGGAAGATTGCCGTGAGTTTGAGGCCAACCTGGGTGATGTGGTGAGTTCAAAGCCAGCCTGAACTATGTAGCAAGATCCTGTCTCAAAAAAACCAAAACAAAACAACCCCCTCCCCCCAGAAATCAACTTTGAGAATCAACCAAAAACAAGTAAACAAAAGAACAAAAGCAAAATATCTCCAAAAAAATTCCTGGAGCTAATAAGCAATTAGAGCAAGATTGTAAGAAACAAGGTCAATATATATAAGTTAGGGGGTTGGGGATTTAGCTCAGTGGTAGAGTGCTTGCCTAGCAAGTGCAAGGCCCTGAGTTCAATCCCCAGCACCCTAAATTACCTTTTTTTTTTTGGTGCTGGGGATCAAACTCAGGGCCTTTGTTCTTGCAAGGCAAGCACTCTAACCACTGAGCTAAATCCGCAGCCCCTCTAGCCCCCTAAATAAATAAGTAAAAATAAAAAAGGCTAGAGACATAGCTCAGTGGTAGAGCCCTCCTGGGTTTGATCCTCAGTATCAAATACACAAATAATCAATCAATCTGAAATAAAACAAAAAACAAACTCATAAAGAAACAAATAACCTAATTAAAAACTGAGCCTTGGGGCTGGGGATTTAGCTCAGTGGTTAGAGTTCTTGCCTTGCAAGAATAAGGTCCTGAGGTTGCTCCCTAGCACCAAAAAACAAAACAAAACAAAACAAAAAAACCAACTGTGCCTCGGCTGGGGATGTCACTCAAGGGTAGAGCACTTGCCTACCACACATAAGCGGGTTCAGTCCCCAGCATGGAGAAAAAAAGTTGGGCCAATGATCTTAACTTCATCAAAGAAGATATACAGACAGCAAATGAGCATATGGAAAGATGCTCTACCACATGTGATCTGGGAAATGTGAATGTGGCCAGTGAGGTCCCACTACCTGTGTGAGGGAGGTCAAAAGCTGGGATGCTGGTAACACTGACTGTGGCAAGGCTGTGGGAACAGGCGCTCGGCTGGCTGGGGGAGGCCACATGGTGCAGCCACTGCAGAAAGCCGTTGGGCTACCTCTCCCACGGGGTCCAGCAATCCACTCCTGGGTATTTCCTCAAAGGAGCTCAAAAGTCCTGCCCACACAAAATTCCACACAAGGATGAGGTATTTATAGCAGCTTTATTAGTAATTGCTCGGATTTGGAAGCAAGCAAGAGGCCCTTTGGTAGGGAAGTGAATAAACTGTGGTCATCCAGAAAGTGGAATATTATTGGGGCTGAAAAAGGAGCCGTCAACCCCTGAAAAGAGATGAAGGAGCCATCCGTGTGCCTAGTGCTAAATGGAAGAAGCCCAGCCTGAAAATGCTGCTTGCTGTGTGATTCCAAATATGGACATGCTGGAGAGGCTGCTGGGTTAGCAGGAGCAAAGCAGTGACTCCGGGGTGGGGGCTGGAGGACGAAGAGGTGACGAGGCATCTTCAGGGCAGTGTACGCACGGCACCGGGAGCGAACCCCGCAGTAACTACCGACTTTGGGAGATAATGGTGTGTCCATGTGGGTTCACTGAGTGTAGCACTCTGGGCTGGATGGGAAATCTTTGAATCTTCTGTTCAATTTTGCCTTGAGCCTAAAACGGCTTGAAACAATAGTCTTTAAAAGGTTGGGATCATACCATGCACAGTGCATTTTGGCATCCTTTTTACTTTTAGAAATACAGTATTTCAGAAAATTTTCCATGACGACACATGCACATGTTCATTTTAATGACTTACTAATATTACATGGCATGGATCACCATAACTTTTTTCTTTTTAAATTTTTATTATTTTTATTTTTTGGTTTGTTTTATTTTATTTTATTTTATTTGAGACAGGGTCTCACTGTAGAGTTTAGGCTGGCCGTGAACTTGTGATGATCCTTCTGCCTCAGCCTCTCGAGTGTAGGCATGCACCGCCACCTCCCACTTCCTCTGTCTTCAGCCCTCTGCTGTGGTGCAGTGCACAGCTTGTGCACACCCTTCAGATCTGTGCGAGCGTAACCCGAGGGTAGAGCTGGCTCAGGTCTAAGTGCCACCTTCATGTCACCCATCAGAGAGGTATATCACCATGACCGCTGGCAGCGTGACCCCTCCGTCTGCCTGTGGCCATTCCTGTGATTACAGAACCAAGATCGGAGAGGCGAGGGAGCTGCCTCAGTAACACACATGGGCAAAGTCCAAAAGGGACAGAGCATGATTACTATAATAGGACTGGGTTTGGCTGCCTGACCTGGGGACCCCAAAATAATAGTGGTGTTAAAAGCTCAAATTTCCTATGTAAAAAATGTAGCAAAGAGTTCGGCTGTGGCTCAGTTCTCTGCTTCCCACTCCTATGGCACAGCCCTGATCCTCACTGCTGAAAGTGGCTGCTCAATTCCTGCCATCACATCTGCATGCCAGGTAGCAGGGTAGAGGAGGAGAAGGAGGAGAGAACAAAGAGGACAGGCTACTGGCTCTATATGTGTGTTCTGTAGGGGATGGTGGTAGCTCGGGGTAGAGTACGTGCATAGCTTGCACAAGGTCCCAGGCTTGGTGTGCAATAGCACGCACACATCTATGTATATAAAGTTGTTTCCTTGAAGCCACATAACACAACTGTGTGCATTTTTGCTTGGTCACATGGCCACGGTCTTAGCTACAAACTGGGCCTTCAAATGCTAAGCAAGAAGGATGACCAGATGTGGGTGCATGGTCCACACCACCGTGCCCTGGCTGGAAGTGAGCTTACCCTCCTGTGCAGGCCACCACTGTTGACCTCCTTTTTCCCAGCACTGGGGAATAAGCCCAGGGGCTTTGCACTGAGCTACGTCCCCAGCCCTTTTTCATTTTGTATTTTGAGGCAGGATCTTCCTACTTTGCGAGACTGCCCGGAGGGCGGGATCGTGGGTGTGCACTGAGCGCCCAGCTCTCATCTCTGGATTGTGTGGTACGGCCTCTGTTGACCAAGGTTTTCCCCTCTGCTGAGGGTCACCATGACCTGCCTTCCCCCACTCCGAGCATCTGCCATGCCAGCCCCTGTGGGTCTCCATGGAGCAGGTCATAGGGATGTCATGGCACTTGTTCATGAGTGAGCTCAGAGAGGCTCACCCCTGTGTGGTGGCAGGATGAGGTACGGTGTGTTCCCCAGTTTAGGACCCAGGACCATCTTCCTGCCCCCAGGAGCAGTGTCAGCTTGGTGCAGACTGCGAGGCTTCAGCCTGCCCTGCCTGCTCACAGGTCCTTGGCTTGGAGTGTTGGCAGGTGGAAGAGCCTGCTAGAATCCAAGATCACGAGGTGGTTTCATTAAGCTTGATTTATGGAGTCTTCCTACTTATGGCAAATGGCAAAGGTCCTGGTCTCTTTTTCTTTGAAAGTAATCTAAATTTAAATTTTACGTAAAAGCATGTCAGCTTAAAACTGAGTCTAGGGGTTGGGGATTTAGCTCAGCGGTACAGCACCTGCCTAGCAATTCAAGGCCCTGAGTTTGATCCTCAGCACCGCCCCCTCCCAAAAAGAACAAGGGTTTGTCTGGTCTGAATACAGGCTCCACCATGTACTACTGTGTCTGTGTAACACTGGATGAAACACCGAGTCCTTCCCTCTGGGCCTCAGTTTCCTCATCTGTGAAATGAGGGCAACATCTTTCCTGCTTCATAAATTTTTACAGGATTAAATGTGATGATGGTGCAGGAGCTTATCACCCTGGCACATGGTTAAGCACTCAATGCTATTTTAAAAAAAAATTATCCCAGAGGGGGGTGTGCTAGTGCACACCCAGATTTCTAGCACTCTGGAGGCCAAGGTAGGAGGGTCATGTATTTGAACCAGCCTGGACTACATAGTGAGTTCAAGGGCAGCTTGGACTACACAGCAAGACCCTGTCTCACAAAACAAAACAAAACAAAACAAAAAAACAAGAAACAAAAAAAAGAAACAAAATATAGAGGAGTATCATCATATTAGTGTATTATTGTTGTCGCACTGCTGAGCATAGAACCCTGGGCCTTGTGTGTGCTAGGCAAACACTTTGCCACTGAGCTACACCCCCAGCCGAGGTTTTTCTTTTTTGAGACAGGGTCTCGATGTGTAGTCCAGGCTGGTCTTAAATAAATCACCATCCTCCTGCCTCAGCCTCCTGAGAGCTAGGATTACACGTGTGCACCACCACACCCAGTCAGTTGATATCATTCATTTTAATTTTGTCATAATATCACCTGCCTGCTCGGAGCAGGACAAGTTAGTGGGTTGGGCTGCTGGATGGAGATGCCTGGCTCCTACCGCAGTGGTTGAGAACTGGTATAATCAGAGGCCTGGAGACTTGCAAGTCAGGGTGAAGGCCTCACCGCTTTCTGGATGGTAGAGTTCGTGGACCGTGCTAGCTATCCCGGGGTGCTGGGTGAATGTTAAATGTTGAGAGATCTGAACAGGAAAGGTAAAGAGGAGATAGGTCTAACTCCGACGCGGGCACAGTGCCGGGAGGGAGGGGAAGAAATGGGAAGCGCGTCCCTGAGGTCTCAGCGCCCTTGCAGAGGGAGCGCTGCCTGTGGTACTGGGAGCCCGCGCTGCTGGAGCGCAGGGATGGGGAACGGTTTCCATGGAAACGTGGATGCTCCAGGAGGAGTCAAGCACGCTGGCAGGAGAGGGTGGTATCCACCCCGTCCAGGCTCTTCCCCACAGACTCTGGCTGGAGACTCAGCCTGGCAAGGAGAAGCCGGCGCCTGCAGAGGGCAAGGAAGGCGAGCGGGCCAAGGCCGCCCCTTTCCCCGCCCCCGCCGCCTCTGCGCCTCCTCCCCGCAGCGGGCGGGCTGGTGGGTCTGCGGAACGCGCGTGGGCAGCGAGGCCAAGCTTGCTCCTCTCCGCGGACTCCGCGCCGGAGCCCCGGAGAGGTTCTGTCCCGGGAATGCAATGCTCACAAATGCCTGAAACCCCCACGTGTATACCTCCGGTCCAGGTTATCTGCCCCCAGCTCCTCTCTATTCGGATGTCCGGCAGGCATTGGCTGACTTACTTAATTCTCACCACACCCACCAACATTTTACTTCGGGCCCTCCCGTTCCGTGTCCTTTGCCTGGAGCTGGGTTCCAGGCCCTGGGCGGGGGGTGGGAGGGAGCACTGAGGAGGTGGGGGGCGGCAAGAGGGGAGGAGCGCCGCGGGGGTGGGGTGGGGGTGGACTGCAGCCCCTGCTGGGAAGGGGGCCGGTGGGGAAGGGGTGGCAAGGCGAGGTCCCCTGCGCACCCTGGGGACCAGATGGGCCACACAAGACGGCCATAAACTGACTGCTCCCCAACCCCGTCGTCGCTGTCACCTACTGGTTGTGTGTGTGTGTGTGTGGCCCTGGAGATTGAATCAGGGCCTTGTGCCTACCGTGCACGTGCTCTGCCACTGAGCTGCCTCCCCAGCCCTATCGCTGTCATCTGCAGCACAGGGAAGCCCCCTGGGGGCCTGGCACAAGGTCAAGGCCCCACAGCTCCAGACCCCCGTGGAATTTCGGGTCTCAGACTCTTCACCCAGAGGCTGGTGGGAAGGACAGACCTTTGGGAAGGCCACATCCAGCCACCAGCCAGTCACAGCTCTGCTGTCATCAAGCCCTCAGTAGCTGGTGATTGGCCTGCGGGGCAGCATGTGCCCTTTTGGAACCAATCACCTGGTACCAGAGAAATGCAGCGAGCTGATTGGCTCAGGTTGGGTCCTGCCCAGCACCCCCCCCAAGCAGAGCGGGGAGGGGGTGCCAGATCCAGAGGGTGGGTTCTAGCAGGCCCTGCCTGTTCTCCTCTTCCGCCTTTCTCTGCCTCTCCTTCCTCACCTGTAGCCAGCCACCTCCCCCAGTATTTTCTTAGTTGTGTGATTATTTTATGGCTGTGACCGGTTATCACAGCTAACGTTTACCCAAGACTTCCCATTAAACTCTTTACTTTGCTGACCAGAAATCTTTACCAGCGCCCGATGGCCTGCATTATCGCCATTTTACAGACAGGAGTGTGAGACACAAAGGTGAAGGGATTCACACGGGGTCACACTTCTAGCAAATCTCTGAGAGGAAAAAGCAGCCCAGCCCTCATAAGCACTGTGCCATCAGGAGCTCTGCCCACAGCTGCCCCAGCCTGAGCTGGTCTAGCGCCTGGCATGCAGCGGGCCTGGGAATCTGTTCTAGAGTGAGGCCCGGCCTGCAGCCGGAAGTGGAAGGAGGCCAAACCCTGCACCTTACCCTGCCAGCGGCTCCCCCAGCCAGGGTCCAGCTGCACGGACAGCAGTGTTGTTACCAGCTCCTTGAATGAAAGGAAAATGGTGCCAATAAGCAGTTGAGTGAACACCAAAACAAAACAACACCTCCCCAACAAAACAAAAACCACTAAATGGTGAGGACGAGAGAGGCTGAGAGCAAGGCGAGACCAGGCTGTTAGAGGGGAGCTGGGGGAGGTGGCCTGGTTTAGTAGTTTCCCGAATTTCCTCCGAAGGCTTCTCTGAGGAGGAGATGACTGGATAGAGGGCTCCAGAACGTTTCCGTGCCCCCTTGGGTCAGGAAACTCAGGTCAGGGCCTGTCTCTAGGACTCGCCCGCGGGGAGCTGGTGCCCACTAGTAACGATGCCTTCTCTCTCCCTCCTGGCTGCCTGGTGTCGCCTCCCCCGCAGCCCTGTGCTTGGTCCTGGGCTGCATGATCTTCCCCGACGGCTGGGACGCCGAGACCATCCGGGACATGTGCGGGGCCAGGACCGGGAAGTACTCCCTGGGGGACTGTTCGGTGCGCTGGGCGTACATCCTGGCCATCATCGGCATCCTCAACGCCCTCATCCTGTCCTTCCTCGCCTTTGTGCTGGGCAACCGGCAGACGGACCTTCTGCAGGAGGACCCAAAGCAGGAGAGCAAAGGTGAGTGCAGTCGGGCGAGCGAGGCTCACAGGGGCGGGGTGGCTCGGAAGTAGAAACCGCTTTGGTGACACTTGCGGGGGGCACTCAAATCGGACATGCTCTAAGGAGGGATTAACATGCGCCTACACCAGAAAGCGGCCTGCATGAGGCGGCTGGGGCGGCGGGTGAGCCAGGGCCGTCGCGCAGTCATGCGTGGTGCATGCGATGGATGGGTGCATCTGGGAAATAATACTGAGAGAGCAAGGTTCCCCCTCTCCGGGACTAGGGATTGAACCCAGAGCCTTCTTATTGTGCTACATCTCCAGCCCTTTAAAAAAAAATTTTTTTTTGAGACCGGTTCTTGCTAAATTGCCCACGCTTGGGCTTGCCATGTGGTGAGATTACAGGTGTGTGCCACTACGCCCAGCTAAAAAAGAAGTTACATTCTAGAAGATGGCAGAATCAATCTTTATTGAGCTCAAAACTAAGCAAACGTGATATAATTATGATATGATGGGGTGTGTGTCTGTGTGTGTGTACATATATGTTTAAGAGCAAAGAGGAAATGATACGGCGGTTATGTGTGGTTGGGATGGAAGGGAAGAAATGGGGAGCATGAAGTGGGGCATGTGGATATATGCAAATTATTCGTAAAATTATAGTTCTCTACTACTTTTTTTCTTTTTTTTTTTTTGGTGCTGAGGATCAAACTCAGGGCGTTGTGCTAAGTAGGCAAATGCTCTACCACTTGAGCTAAATCCCCAGCCCTGAGTTCTCTACTACTTTCTTGTGTGTGTGTGTGTGTGTGTGTGTGTGTGTGTGTATTCCGGAGGATGGAACCCAGGCCTACCACATGCTAGGCAAGTGCTCTACCAGTGAGCTGCACCCTCAGCCCAGAGTTATAATTCTTATTTTTTTCCCAATTACAGTTTTTTTTCCCTTTGTTTTGAGATAGGGTCTTGCTATGCAGTGCAGGCTGGCCTTGAACTCTCTGTGTAGCCCAGGCTGGCCTTGAACTCACGGCGATCTTCCTGCCTCAGCCTCTCGAGTGCTAGAATTACAGGCTCAGTTATAGTTCTTGGATGGCACAGTTGACAGATTTACTACAGTGTGCTGTATAATTAGTATATTACACATAAATTTTGTATATATCAAGTAACAGTAAAATATAATAAAAATTTTACGAATAAGGCCAGAGTCTCTGGAGTATCTTCTGTCTTCACACCCTTTTATACATGCACAATACAAGATGAAGGAACTAGCTGGGTATGGTGGCACATGTCTGTAATCCCAGCACTTTGGGAGGCTGAGGCAGGAGGACTGCAAGTCTGAACCTAGCCTAGGCAATTTAGTGAGACACTGTCTCAAAATAAAAAATAAACAAAGGCTTAGGGTGTGGCTCAGTGTGAAGGCCCTGAGTGAGTTCATTCCCCAGTACTAGATGGGGGGGCAACTGTAGTTTATTAACTCTTCTTTCAGGAGCTCGAAGGAAGGTTCTAGCTAGGTCTTCACCCTTGTTCAGTCTTCTCACACACGTGCAAGTGTCTTCTGGGTTTCTCTAAGTGCAATTGCACAACTAGAGTCCACACGATAGGCCCGATGTCCTCAGAGGCGGGGCGGAGGCCCAGCCCAGGTGCCGGCCAGGAGAGCGCGCTCCCCGCTCTGGGTGGAGCGTCCTGCTCGCGCAGTCCGCCTGCTGTATTCATTCCGCCTGCCGCCGGGTCCTCTCCTGTACGGTGGCGGCCGTGGCAGTGAAGACTGCGTGAGCCGGGAACGCAGTGACCTCCTCAGTGCCGCTGTGGATGTCTGGGCTGCAGGCGGAGTGTATTCGAGCAGGCCGAGCGCAGAAATCGCCCGACTCCGAGCGTCGGGGTCTGCACGCACCAAGCGCGGGTGACGAGTAACACCTCCCCGGCCTGCTACGCGGGGACCAGGGCGGGCGCGCCGTTTCCCAGCCTGAGAGCGGCCGGGGGCGTCGAGTGTGCCCGGCGGGCAGCTGGCGCCCTCGCCCGGCGTCTGCGGCCGGCTGCGAGCGCAGGGCTGCCCTCTGGCGGCAGCTTCCAGGAGCGCAAGACCGAGACGGCGACGGATGGCGGCTGGGGCGGTGACCAGGTCGCTTGGCCAGGTTGGCGTCCGCCCGCCGTCCCTGAAGCTGCCTCCCAGCCCGGAGTTCAAAAGGGATCTCGTCCTCCCCGGGGGCCTCCGTCCGCGTGGGGTGCTCCAGATGAGTGAGCCTCGCAGTTGGGTCCTGAGCTCCGGGTCGCAAACCCGCGGACCGAAGGGAAGACCACACGGCCGCCCCGTGTGGACCTGGCTGCCCGCGGGACGCCGTGAGAAGCGCCCGCACGCGTCCTGAGCCCGCTGTACGTGCGGCCCGGGGAGGCCCCTGCCCGGGGAGCTGACTCTCTCTCTGTCTCTCTCTCTCTCAGATTTCGTGGGCTCCGCGGTGAGCTCCGTGCTGCGGCCGGGGACCGACGTCTCCGGCTGGGGCGTCCTCCCCTGCCCCGTGGCACACTCGCAGGGACCCTGAGGGCCGAGACCCCGCCCAGCAAGTGGCCTGACCGCAGCCCATCCTGCCGCCTGCCCTATCGTCCCTCGTCCAGACTCTGAGGGAAGATCTCAGACTGACTCGTAGACCTCAGCCAGTCCGGGAGCGCCAGCTCGGAGCAAAGACGGCGGGTGTGCGGCGGTGGGGAGAGGCCTACGGACCCGGGCGGGGCCGATTCTGGTCTTGTTTCAGCGGGCCGCGGGCCTGATCGCCGTGCCTCGGCTTCTCCTCTCCTCTCCGGACTGGCCCGCAGGTCCCCGGGAAGGGAGGCGCCCGGGTCTGGCTCCCAGACTCCACTGTCTGGAGGGCTGCTGCCTGGCTGTACCCTTGCCGCCTACAGAAATTTAGTCGAGACACTGCCCCAGGTGGGCCGGACTCTTTCCTACTTTTTTTTT
>PVJO010023824.1:0-25487 GCA_004026905.1 Hystrix cristata
CAGCCATTCTAGCAATTTCACTCTTAGGCGCAGTGGAAATTTCCTAGGCGGGAGAGTTCACTAACTACACCTGAAGAAATGCCAGACTGGATGAAGTTATCTTGGGAGGGAAAAGTCAATACACGGAGAGATAGGGATTGTAACAAAACAGTGTATTTACAGCAAAGATCAAAGCCATGTTAGACACAGAAATCTGATTCACTATTCTTTAGCCTTACACTTTAGAAAAGGATCAAGTGTCTTCCATTTGCTTTTGCTTAGTCATTTACATCACTAGAATTGAACACAATAAAATACTAAGCTCTGGTGTAAGGTTTTCATTTATGAAGAAAAGAAAATTTTTGCATTACGATTTCTCAAATTTTTATCTCATTTTTTAAAATAGAAGAATAAGAGAAATTCTTTGTAGAAAATACAAAAAGCCAACTTAGGAATGTGACTTAGTGGTAGAGGATTTGTAGGACATGGGCCTGGGTCTGGGTTCAGTTTTGGACGTCTTTCCACATCATTATATCATTACATGTTCTGTAATGTAATTTTTAATGATTGTTTAATATTGTGTTCATTTTATGGATCAATCAAGTGCTTTTAAATCTAATTTCTTTTTTTTTTTTTTTTTTTTTTGGTGCTGGGGATCAAACTCAGGGCCTTGCGCTTGCAAGGCAAGCACTCTAACCACTGAGCTAAATCCCCAAGCCTAATTTCTTCTTTTTTATTATAAAAAATAATACTGTTACCTAACAATTTTTCACACATTTTGTTTGATAGCTTTGGTATACATTTAAATTTTGGGGTCAAAGTTTATACAAAAACGTAAGGTCTTAAGTGTTAATTTTTTTTCCCAAAGTGTCATCTCAGT
Organism: Hystrix cristata; assembly: GCA_004026905.1. NCBI lineage: Eukaryota > Metazoa > Chordata > Mammalia > Rodentia > Hystricidae > Hystrix > Hystrix cristata. The sequence continues at coordinate 860 of PVJO010023824.1, forward strand.
GTGCACATATGTTGTACTGAGTGTCCATTTTCCAGTATCCTTCACCAGATGTTATTGGGCCTCAAAACTTTTAATTGGCAAAACAGTTGAGACTGTATATGTATAAATCCTGTGTTGATTTGCAATTCTTTGTTTCATAGTAAAGCTGATTATTTTTACCTGTCGAATGCTCAGGTGTGTTTCCTTTTTCATAAATTCTTATTTTATCCTTTGCTGTTTTTTTCTGCCTAAGTATCCATTGTTCTTTTTGTTTTTTGCATGCACTTGTGTGTGCAGACGTTCTTCTCCAGTTGTTAGTGCACATTTCAATTAGATATATGATCGTTCTCTAACATTTTCCCAGAAAGCAATCCTGTATTTCGTGTCGTCTACATACACTTCTAAGTTTGACTCTTACTCTTTAACAGAAACACCTAGCTTTTGACGTGGTTGTTTTGTTTTATTGTAGTGGCCCTACCAGAAGAGCATGAGGTTGTTTTCTTACTCTAAATGGAGTGCTCGCTTCCGCAGGACATATAATTGTCCAAAAGGGGATGTTTCTACTTCACAGAATCTGGTGAGTCACTGTTAAACTATGATGTGTCTGTCCTGTGATTAAAATATCCTATTATTCTTAGTTTACCAAAATATTTTACCAATAATTGATTCTGAAGTTCATTTTTTCGTTATCAATTACTATGAATACTGGGTTTTTATCACTTGGTACGTTATGCTAATACATTTCTTTGCATTGTTCCAACTTTTAGATAAACTATTATTCATTTTGATTTTGATTATTTTTAACATATTAATAGACTTGTTTTTCTAATTTTTCCCTATGATTTTTAGATTTGTTTTCATTTTTGGTGGTAATTCTTGAACTTTTTTGTTATTACATTACCAACTGGAATATGATAGAAAAATATTTCCAGCATTTTATCCTTAGAAATACTTTTAAAACTATAAGAAATAAAACTTTACAGGTAAATCATCTGAACAAGCATATCTGGGATGAGAAGTTCTCTGAAAATGTTTCATTTCTTCTCTTTAGAATTTCATACTTCTTTTAAAATCCATTTATACTCTTTACAATATCTAAGAAAATTATTTAATTCATTCAGATTTCTCAGTATTCTCATGACCACTGTAGGCTTTTCTCCCATAAAATGTGTGTGCTTGTTGATATGTTCTTTCTATATTTACCAGTGACTACATTAAATGTTTTCATTTACCATTAGACTTGCCAGAATTTTTGCTGTTGTTTGCTATTGTTATTATTTTTTTGAAGAATATACTCTTGAATTCATGTTCATTTCTATTCTTTTTCCGGAGTTGCTTATTTTATTTACATTTATGAAATCCTTTTGTACTTTTTACTGTTCTTTTATAGTTCTTTAGTAGACTGATAAACTCATTTGTTTTAATCTTAATAGTGAAATGTCTGTAGCTATGACTTTCCCTCTTGAGTACCGTCCTTCTCTGACCACATGACATAAGAAATACAGATACAGTGATCTCACTATTACTAATTTTTAAAACAATCTATAATTAAAATTTTAATTTTTTTGTAACAAGAGTAAAAGAAATTGTCAGACATGCGGCCCAAAGTAGCATGATTCAAAATACAAATCTTTAAAGGGCCTGTCAGGAATAGAAAGACCAAACCTCAAATGACAAACAGGAGACTGGCAGTAACTTAACCTCAAACACAAGATGCCTCAAGTTACCTGCTGCGTGGATGGTACTAAAAACAAATTCATTGCTAAGTAGCTGGATGGAGGGCTGAGGATGTGGCTCAGTGGTGAAGCACAGGAATGGTGTGTACAAAACCCTGGGTTCAATCCCCAGCTTGCACACACACACACACACACACACACAAAGAAATCAAATAAAAATTTAAATCATTGAATGTGGAAATCTTCTGGGATTGGAAAGCTTCCACTTTTCAAACTAGCATCTAAATTATTTAGTATCTCTCAGTAACTTATAGATTTTTTAATCAAATTTTTTCATAGTTTAATTGAAATGAAAACGATATGTGCATTGAACAAACAACGTCAAGAGGCTTATCATAATTAGCCCAATATTTTGTGAATAACTCAGTGGTAACAAAATAATTGTACTCTCACTAAGCTACTATTCATAAGTTAAAAGAGAATTTTTAGTATAAGTTCTGTACTCAGATTTTACCCCCTTGAAATATCCTCTTCTTCCCCCCCCCTTTTTTTTCTCTTCTTAAGTAAACATTTAGCTGCTAGTTTTGAGTAACAAGATGGAAAATCCCACGTAAGGAGAGCCTACATGTTTGTGGTACTTTCGTCTTGCAACCAAGGAGTTTCTCCTCACAAATATTTGTGAAGAGGAAGCTGCCTCTTCCCTCCTGTGTCCCCCTAGGGTTCTGCCAGCCCTTGCTTCCCATGACGTCCTCCAGTTTATAACAGGGAGGCTGCTTGAAAACTCCTTTGACTAATATGCCTGGCACTGCCAGTGTGGCTGCATCCCCCTCGCCGTCTCGCACTAGCACCTAGTGCTCACTCCTTGCATGGGAAAAGTGCTCTATATAGCAATAAGGCTAAATTACAGATTTTTGATGGAAAATTAGAGTTTGTGTGACTTAGATTCCAAAAGGCTATTTAGAAAATAAGAATAATTGATTCTAGGATTTAAAAAAAACTCTCACTTAGGGTCTTCTTTATCACTTGGTATTTTAAATAAGATTGAATCAATATCAACCTTTGCTAAATTTATTAATGGCTCAGCATCATGTAATCTAAGTATGGGCATGGATGGGCTATGGAAGGGTCATTTCAAGAGTCAATAGCATCCAGGAACAAGATCGCTCCCCTGGGAAGGCGCCCTTCTTGCAACATCTCACTCGGTATTGCTTCACCTGTAATCTGGGACTCACGACAGCTATCCCATCAGATTTTCTGAGTATCAAATGAGGTCCACATGCCATGTGCTTATAAATTTCCTGGCGCACAGTAGGTATTAAGTAAACACTAACTGTAATAATAACGGTAATCAATTATACAATAGGTTTACATTTGGACGGGAAACGGTTGGTGAAGATCAGTGAAACTCACAGTCAGTTTGGCAATAGCAAGGCAGAGCAATGTGGACTAAAAATATCGGTATGTGTGAGGAAACTGGCCCAGAGCAGGTGACCCCCAAACAGCCGGCTCCTGTGACTTCCACCACAGGTAACACGCTACTGCCAAAACCAAAGGAATCCAGCCTTCTCTTCAAAAGTGGCAATCTAGAGACTGAAATATAGGTTAGTCTTCTGATTTCCTCTCTTTGCTTCCAGGTGCTTCAATTTGGACCACTTTAGTAAATGCAGGTAGGGATTTACAGTGCAAGAGCTACTTCAAGAGCTGAGTGTGGGAGTGTATGCCTGTAATCCCAGTACTCAGGAGGCTGAGGCAGGAGGATCACCATGAGTTTGAGACCAGACTGGGCTACAGAGTAAGACCCTGTCTCAGAAAACCAAAAAATAAAAGAACTACTTCCATACTTGTGGGACAGGCATAGGGGGCAGAGTTATGAAGTGCAGAAAATACGGAGAGCTTAGTCTAAACTCACGGTGAAGCTTGACTTGTTCATCATATCCTTAAGGCTCTACTACTTTAGGTACTCTACCCCATGGTCACTCCCATGTTGAGTATCTGTTGTGTTGTCTGGCACTCACCAGGCACTTTACACAAATGAACTGACTTCGATCTGAAATCTCCCTGAGCATCTGCTACATGCTCAGCACCTTTCAGGAGGTGTGGTAAGTGTCCTTGAGAAATGTAATATATGAAATTCACACAGAAATAAAGAGAATACTGGTTTTAGTTTTTTAAAGAATCTGTAAAGTATCAAAGGAAGACTGACCGTGCAATGGCTGTATTGGGTTTCGGAGCACGGGCAGCAATTTCTGGAGGAGGGTACGCTCACATGGGGTCTTGCAAGTCAGGCCAACCAACAGGGGAGAGGAGGGGAGAGAATGCAGAGAAGAGCCTGTATGGAGATATAAAGCCGTCCGGGGACAGCCACTGCCTGGGATTGGAGAGGAGGACGTGCAACACACTGCAGAAGCAGGGCCCGGTGACAGGTCAGTTAGGGTTAAGTAAAAAGAGGCACACTCCAATTCGCCTGTAGGACCAGCACAGTGCGCAGGGGTCAGAGGGGCTGCTACCAGCTGAACAGCAGCCATAACGGCTGCGCGAGTCAGAGAGGGGACAGTGACAGCTCGGTAACGGCAGTGGCGTGTGCAGAAGTGAGGACAGCCTGGAGAGGCCTGGAGGAGGTGACTACGTGGGGACTTCCGGCCAGTGATTCTGGAGGAAGGGAGAGAAGGGATTTGTTGACCGGGAAGCTGAGGGAGTGAGGGGCAGGTGGGAGAGGAGTGCAATGAGGTCAGAGGACACACGTCAAGGATGAAAGCTTCGCAGGGCAGTGTGGTGGCAAGGAGGCAACGGAAATGCCCAGCCCTTCCTCGCGGCCCTTGAATCCACTCATCTATTCCAAATCGGGACCTGCTCCAGAGCGCCCTGTATGAAGAGCCTGGGGAGCTAATCTTCTGTGCATTCTTTTCTCACACTTGTTCAAAATTTGAAACAGCTCAGAGCAGTGTAGAATTATAATCCTGAGAGAAATCGAATATATCCTTCAGCCCAGGGAGACAATTTACAGGAGGCAGCAACTGAGGTCCAGAAAGGGTGGCATGAAGTCCACGCTACCTGACTCTTATTGCTAAATGCCCTCCTCTTGCTTCCGCTTTTCATCCATTCATTTTAGAAATTCCCTAGCCTCTGTCCTTTCTGTCCCCAGAACTGTGCTGGCCCTCCCCGGGTGTTTGAAGCAATATGATTGTCAGTCCAACGGCCTTGCATTAGTAAGCATCAGCTGACTGTCATGGAACGCCCTTCCTACCTGCCACGTCCCTCTCCTTGTCATTCACATGGAAGCCATTCCCACATTCATAGCTTCATTGACATCCCAAGGCCGATCTCGGAGACTCCAAACCCTTTGTCCTCTAACATTTGAACCCATCCTGGCGTTTCAGTTGTACCTACACTCACGCTCCTTCCCCATCCTCCTTTGTGCCATCCTACCACCTGACCCCACGAGTTGGCCGTGTCCTGCCTTTGGCCTGTGACTGTGTTCTTTTTATGTGACTGGCTTAACTTGAACCCCATGAGCTTTCATTTGCTCACTTTATGCATCTTAGTCCATGGTCCAGTTCTGTCTTGACCGTCACCATCTCCCTCGAGAAACCTTTCCTTTATCTTGCTTCGGTTGGACAGTTTGATAACTGACTTGTTGAATTCACGTTTTATTCTCTCCTCCCATGTTCCCATAGCATTTTGCTCACATTTGTATGTGCATCTATTGTCAGTGTGTTACGCTTTTATATCCTATAAAGTTGTAAATTCCAGGGCATGGAATATTTGGTTAACTTTTGTATCTCTCATAGTACATGAGTGTTTGATTATTGAATATACTTGAGTTGACTCATCATAAACCAGAGTTCTAAGAAGCCCACAGCTGTTGGCAATGAAGTGTCTTGAGTTATATTACATTTTTTTCTGTATTCCTGAGAAGGAATAAAAGGAAGAACGCAATTTCTAGGCTTTATCGTAAACAAAGAAACTTAGATTTTGGAATATTTTTGTCTCAATTCTTATATTTTATGACTGTTTTTAGATGAGGAAATTATGTGAAATTAGCATATTTCAAGGGCTCATCAAACTTTTGGTGGTTAATTAATAGCATAACCATTATGAACTTTGACTTTTTGTCACAGACTAACTTTTTTTTACTTTGGGAAAAGTTAATCACTACTATTTGAAAATAAAAATTAACTCAGGCAAATGAGTGAGTGTGATTTTGCCAACATTATGTCCTAGGGGTGAGAATTGAAAGGACAGTTTCCTAAACAGGATGCATAAGTACCTGTCTGTGTATCATTCTGTGAATGAACAGCAGTAAGTTATAATGTGTCACATATAGTAAAAGCAAGATTGTACTGAGTTTTTTGATATTTCCTCCTAGACGGCTAGTTATTCACACTGCTTCTGGGGTGTTATATTGAAATTTTTCCATGTTTTGGCATATGATGCTTGTTTTTCTGGGCTAAAATTCTTGCAATGCATGGGAGTGGGAGGCAGGCTGTTTGATCTTTAATCACTTGTTTGGCTGCCTGTTTAGCCCTGCTGGTACATACTTCTTTTGCCAGCCTTTATAAAGTGGTTTAGAGGGCATGAGGCCTTGTCCTACTTTGGTTCGATGCTCTTATTTACTCCTGATGTTTTGATGTGCAAAGCATATAAATTATTCAACATCTTAAAGTCTCTGCCCTTATGTTTTGGCCAGTGACAATGACTTTGATCTGCCGCGTTGTAGTTATCAGCAGCCTAATAATGAGAAATGTTTTTGGAGGACTATAAAAGACTTCATGTAAGGCCTGTATTCCCACAAATCAGAGATGCCAGATAGGCTGTTGCATAAAGTCACTCATCCTTCCTGCACCCGTGATGGACATTTTTTTTTTTTTTTTTTTTTGCGGTGCTAGGGATCGAACTCAGGCCCTTGTGCTTGCAAGGCAAGCACTCTAATCACTGAGCTAAATCCCCAGCCCCTGATGGACATTTTTAATCAAAGAACAATTATTGCAGAATTATTTCCTTCGGAGCCTGGACTCAGTCACAAAATTGCACAGCACACTTTATTCAGGCAGCTGCTGTAAATGGATCAGAGTTCACATGCAAGTTGAAACCTCCTTGCCATCCCAGGGGACAATAATCTAAATGACATCCTAAGTTAAGCCACAGCATACCAGACTTGGTCTAGATCAAGAAAGTTGGGATCCTGTTTCACAGAACTGATTTAACACATTGTGTTTTGTGATCGTAACAATAGTTTACATGAAAGGGAACTGCATGTAGTTCTTGGGTACGCTTATTTCCCATTTAGCTCACCACATCATCTTTAGTAGTATTCAGAGTTTTTCGTGGTACTAAAAAATCAGGAAAAACTGTACTTCTCAAAATTGAACAAACAAAGAAATCTTTGGCTTTTATTTCATGAGTATTGGAAAAATCTTAAAATGATTGTCATGCTCTTCTGTTATGAGCACACAGAACTTAGAGGCAAATCTCTGACCTATCTCCAACAAAGGCATTTGTGTTCAGAAGGCAGAAGTTCGGGCTTGTCTACTGAAGTGTTTATCTTGTCACTGACTGCATTATCTCTCTTTTTAAACAATGCCGCTTCCCTTGGTTCCTTCGCCCGTGTCGTTTATCCAATATCGTCTTTGTTTATATAAACTGCATCAAATCCTTTGTAGAAAAGGATGAGCTATTACTAACCACATTAAAAATTAACACAGTTAACACAATGGAGTTACACAGGCTATATTTGGTGGCATTTCAGGTTAGTAGGGTTTTTTTTCAGGCAAGAAATAACTTTTTTTTTTTGGCCTGGGGATGGAACTCAGGGCCTTGTGCTTGCTAGGCAAGCACTCTAACCACTGAGCTAAGTCTCCAGCCCCAGGCAAGAAATAGCTTACACTTGAAACATTTTATGTAAATAAGGCAGAATGCTCAACATCAGTGCTAGCTGTATAAAATGTTTGTTGAAAATTATTATTTTTTTCTGTGCTCCATCTAGCTCAACATTGTGATTGTACCCACTCTCTCCAAGGCAGCAATGGAGTGTGCAGTGAGAAAAGAAGGGAAATAATAGGTGATCCAAACATTTTTATTGTTGGCATATGAAGAATTACGTACAGCAAATCTTGCTGCTATGAAGGGACAAAAATACAGCTCTGTCTACAAGTTTAAAAGGATACAGACTATGAAGATTTATTGTGTAAAGGACTACATAACTACTATGAAAGTAGCTCCCTATTTTGTCACCCCCAAACAATCTATTAACCAGATCAAGAAGACCTGTGATAGCTGGGCATGGTGGTACATACCTGTAATCACTGCACTCTGGGAGGCTGAAGCAGGAAGATCGTAAGTTCGAGCCCAGATGGGGAAATTTAGCAACGTAGTGAGACTGTCTCAAAATAAAAAATTAAACAGGGCTGGAGATGTAGCTCAGTGTAAAGGCCCTGGATTCAATGCCCAGCACTCAGGCTGGGGTCTATGGCTACCAAGTTCTTTTCCACCTATCAAAACTTTCTCATCATTTCTTGTTCTACAAAATCCAAGTTAAGGCGACTTCAGGCTATCGACTCCTTGAGGCTTGACCTATTGTCATTGGAGCATAGTACCCTATAAATATGGTTTGAGTAAATAAGCAATTGGGTGGCTAAAGGAGAATGCCCTCCCCCAGGAGTGTCCATTCAGAGATTTCTGGATAGGGAAGGAACTGGTTATAATCTCCCTTTTCTAAAAAAAAAAAAAAAATTGTGGACTCAAGGTTGTAACTGGGAGAGCAAAAATTGTCCAGTAAAATCAGAATACAGAACTGCGACCAGAGTTTCAGTCTAGGTGGGGTGATGCCAAGACGGACCTTAGACAGCAAGAGGGCACTGGGTCCTAGGAAAAGTCCTTGGGAGGGAAACATCAGGAAACACGTGTGCTTACTCCATGCATCTGCACAGCATTTGAGGCGTCCTGAGGGGCTCCAAGACTGCCAGCTCCAGTTGGTCGACGTGAAGCCCAGTGGACATGAAAACTTTGAAAGTCACAGGCCTTCACCACTTGTCTGCCAGTTATGTTTCCTCATTGAATCACAGATTGTTATTCATCAAATCATGGTGTTTGGAGATGGGAAAATCCCCAAGAAAGTCATTTTTTGGCAAGGATCTGGATCCACAGCCTCCTTTCATTATGCAATGGAGCCAAGCTGTGGGGCATACATGGGTTTCTCAGGAGACCTGTTTCCTCCACACTGCCACTGATGCCTCTTTGATTTCCAGGGACTGTGCATGAAGGTGGCATGGACACCCAGTAGGGGCAGAGTTGGAAGGGCACCTACCTTTGCTGAGATAAGTGTGGCTGTGGAAGACTGCATAAGTGTGAGTGAATCAGGGCAGACAGCAGGGGATGACCCAGTCCAGAAGGGCAAATTAGACACCAGTGAAGGAGCATGGCCGAGTGGGAGAGGCATGGCCAGCCCGCAACAATAGGTCTTGGCTATGGTGGGAGGGAAATGATCATTGACAACCGCAGGGCATAAGCCACAGGAGTGGTGGATATGGAAGCTGGTGTAGCTATGACTGAGTGCAAGGAGCAAGGCCCTAGGGTAGGGCTCTGCTCACAGCTGAGCTCAGAGGACTTAGCCTTGCCACAATTAGAGGGTAATGGGAGGTAGTGGGTGACAAGAGGGAACAAAAGTAGCATTCCCCAGGTGGTGGTGGAAGGACCACGGTGGAACACGCACATCATTGGCCTAGAAAATAGGGTGCACTGTAGATAGGAGGTAAGGGATGTGATCCTGGCAGGAAAGGTGTGGCTAAGCAGAACCAAAATAGCCTAGCTTTGTAAAGTGTGGGCATGGCCATGATGAAACTCAGGGGTGGGGCTAGCAATGGCCTAGGAAGTGCATGAGGAAAGATATCCCAGATGGAACACAGAGGCATATGCAAGCACAAGAAACCATTTAACTGTGTCTCCCAGGTTCTTTGTCTCTCCCAAAAGTCTCTGCTTCTCCCACAGTTATTTTTCACCATTTCCTCCTTGTCACCCACAATCCTCTGTTCTTTCCCACAATGCTCCTTTCTCCCTCACAATCTCTTCATCTCCTATATCTCTTTTCTCTCCCATAATCCCATAATTCTCTGTAGTTTCTAAGTAAGGGTACAGTTATGACTCAGTGCATAGGAGGTAGTAGTGGCCATGAGGGAATGTGGTCATAAAAGAACAAAAGTAAACTGGCTTAAGAGGGAGGTACATGACACAGACTGTGAGGCCATGTCTGATAGTACAGCAGGAGGTAAATTCTCTGTCACACACACAATATTTTGTCTTTTCTACAATCCTTGTACCTCACCAAATTTTCTATTCTCTCCTGTTTCTCTAAAAACCTGTTTCCTTCCACGACCCTCCATGTTCTCTTGGAATTGTCTCTTCTCCCATGATTTTTCGTAATGTCTTACAAATCTCCATGCTTGCCCATGATCCTCTGTGCTCTCCCATAATCTCCATGCTCTCCTTCAAAGTTTTGTCTTTCCCAGAATTGTATCATTCTCTCCCATAATACTATGTCTCCAAAAATTCTCTAGGGTTCCTTGGTAGAAAGGGTGTCTATTAAAGTGTGCAGTGGACACAGCCCTGGCCATAGAAGTATAGTCAGAACACTGACAAGAGGGCTTCACCATGCTGCAATAAGAGGGCAAATGATGGCCTAGATGGAATGTTAGGAGATTGCTGAGGCTGTTGTGGCATAGCCAAGGTGGAGTACAAGAATTGGCCAGGAAAAGGAGGGGATAGGAAGGGTGATGAGGAAGTGGCTGAGATGAGAAAAGTTTGGCCAGGCAGAGGAGAAGAGAGAAAGGACCCTGGAGGGATAGGAGCAGTAGGATATTCAGGTGGCATAGTTGAAGTGGAGGGGCCAGTTCTTATTCTGTTCCATAATACCTTGTGTATTAGTCAGGGTTCACCAATGAAGGGGAGGGAGGGAGAGAGAGAGAAATTAAATGAGTTAGAGAAGGAGGAGGAGGAAGAGTGGGAAGGGGGGAGGGGAGGGAAAGAGAAGGGAGGGAAGGAGAAGGGGGAGAAAGAGAAAGAGAAGTAGAAAGAGGAGAAGAAGAAAAGAGAGAAGAGAGGTAGATTTATTTCAAGAAATTTGCTTATGCAACTGTGCAGGCCTGGTAGATCCAAAATATATAAAATAGGCAAGCAGGCTGGAGACCTAAGGAAGAGTTACAGTTCAAGTACAAAGACAGCTGGCAAGCAGAATTTATTCTTCCTCTGGGGGAAGTCAGTCTTTGTTCTATCAAGGCCTTCCTCCAATACAAATAGGGGAAGGCCAGCACGGGCAGGGCAGGTGGACAAAAAGATCTTGAGCCCTCTGCTGTCTGATATTGACCAAAAACTCTGGAATAAGAATTGCTGAAATGGAATGACTGCACAGTGGTCCTGAAGGCAAGACCTCTATTTCTCCAAAATATTTACCGTATAGGCTTCTGCATGCAGCCACTTCCTCAGCCTGCAGCCAAAGCATTGTTAATTGATCACAGAATTTTTTTCCTTCTGAGTCTGGAAAAAGCAAACAGAATTTCTCAACATAGTTCTTCAGACAGCTACTACAAATAATAAGTAATTCAGGCATGGCCTGTGAATCCACCCTGAATTCAGCCAGCCCATTGAGGGCTCGTGTACAAAAGTGAACACAGAAGTTCTGATGGTTTACGGAATTGATTTCCTGCACTGTGCTCTGTCGTTGTGTCAGGAGTTGTCACTGTAGACATCTGGGTGTAACTCTTTATGACACTTAGTTCCCAGTTAGCTCATTGCATCGATTTAATGAGGAAACAGGATTTCCCTCAGGACTGAAATTCTAGAAAAACTGTGCACCCATTAAAAAGGAAACAAAAACAGTAATTCGATTGCTCTTTATCTTACGAGCACTGGAAACCTTCCAATGATTGCATCTCTTCTTTTCTATGGCTACTCAAAAGCTTAGGGTCACATTTCTGGTCTGCCTTTGACAACTGTCTTGGACCCAGATGAGTGTGTAGTTAAATATTAATATCATCATTGTCTGTATTAGTCTCCTGTTACCAAGCTTTCTTGCTGGTTCCCATGACTATTTTTTATCTAGCTGTGTCTATATTTTAACAAAGTGCCTCAAATCATTGGTGGAAGAAGGCGAGATAGAACTGCCTGTGTAAAATCAACTCAGTCATTTAAACAGGGTTTATTTGTACCAATTTCTGAAAGTTCATTTCTCCAGGCAAAATAGTGCCTGGACATTGAAACATCTTAGCAATAAGACACGATTCTCAGGATCTGGGTGAAGTTTAAAAATGTTCTGTTGAAACTTGTTCTTTTCTCTGTGTTCCTTCTAGTAGAACATTTGATTGTTCTCACGGTCTTCAGGTCAGAAATGGAATGGAGGATGGGGAAAAAAAGAACTAATACTGTATGTGATCATAAAATTTTTATTGTTGACATATGAAGAAATGTAAGTAGCAAACCTTACTGGTACAAAGAGAGAAATTATATCTTTCCATACATGTGAAAAGTGTAGATATTCAGTGAAATTTTACTGAGAATTTATTGTGTAAAGTAATGTACTAAATACTATAAAAATAGCTCCCTAATTAAAGGCTGCCCAAAAATATTCCTGCTCATGGAATCGAGAAGACCTGTGATAACCAAGTCCCTTGTCACCAACCAACTCCTTGGCACATCTTTCCTTTATCATCTTTTTTATTTTTAATTTTTTAATAGACCCAATATCACACATATACATACATTTTCTTAGTTTTCTCTACAAAAGACAGTAACATCAGTCTTTTTAATAGAAATCTCAGTTCAGTCGAGTGGCCAAGCAGATCGAAGGATGAAAATTAAATACTTAATCAAAAGGCACCATATTATACACCTAGCACCTATTACCACGGTGGTAGCAGGCTAAAGAATATATTTAATGTGAATATTAGGAATGACAAAGCATGAAGCAAATTGGTGCTCCAAAAGACTGTGGAACAATGGTCACTTGGGCCCCAAAGGATATTTGGCTAAGAAACGGTCAAGACAGTGGTAGGTAAAGCCAAATAGAAAGGACTAGGTACAGAGGAGAATCCAAGCTACAAAGGCAAGCAGATGATGGTGGATCAGGCCTGTTCCTCCCACGAAACGATCACTGTACTGTGTTATCCTCCCTCCACCTTCGGGATCCCACCCAACAGCTGCTCAAGCCCAGTGGCCTACTCCTGCCTTACAGAGTGCCGCTGCTACTGGATCTAGGCTTAGGACTGCCCAGGGCTTTCTGCAGTTTAGGGTAAACCCTAGAGAATTTGTCGCATTTGGGCTGGCTCTGTTGCTATGAAGTATTCACAAGCAGAGGAGTCTGAACTTCCCCAATCACATTCAAACAGCCTTAAACCACAACCTCAGAAGTCTGAAATCCAGGTAAAACCAAGAGGCTCACAAAATCATCAAGAAAGCCAGAATGAAATGATGCAGGTAGGAAATCCCAAGCAGTCAGTCTCAATCTGCCTTTCCCTAGTTTAGGATAAACTCTAACCTCCCTGCTGCCTTACGTGGAATATGGAGAGCTACACTGGGGCAAGCTAGGTCTTCAGCTCAATTTGTCATCTAAATCCATGGGAAAACAAGGGGCGGCATTGACTTTTTTAAAAAGCCTCGGAAGTTATTCTAATATAGAAACATGGCTGAACAGGTAGGAAACAGATTCCCCGTTGCAAGTTCTCCTGATGGCTACCAAAAGCATCATGGAGATGCCGATCAACTGCATTTTGGAGCAATGCCTCATCTCATCTTCCTCAGGTATGGAATTGGTGACTACTAGTGCTTCGAAGCATGCACTGTTGATGGAGAAATGGCTGGGCCAGAGAAGATTCCGGGAGTCAAGACAGCATAAACTTAGGTGACTCCAGCAGAGGAAATTTGTCAGCTGAATGGCAGATTGTGCCCCAGGCGTCTGCCATGTTGTCCACAAGGATGACCACGTGATCCTTGACATCTCCCACTGCACCATGTGGGCCGCTCCACTGGCCTTCTTCCATTCTTTGAGAATCAAGGAAAAGCCCACATTCAATTGGTCTGTGATGGAGCTCACTCTCTTGGCCCCAGCAGTATCAGGTGAGACAACAGTACAGCCCCTCCACTCCCAGATATTCTCCCTGATCCACTTCAGGACAGCTGGCTCTGTATATAAACCATCTACTGGGATATCAAAAAGGCACTGAATTTGACAAGCACGTAGAGCTCTGGTGCTAATATGATCAGCGCCTGCTACAGATAGCATATTAGCAACAAGTTTGGTTGAGATTCAAGCCTGGCTCTTATCCTGCCAGGCATAAGGGAGACACGAGATGACCGCAGTAACCCAGCCAGCTGAAGCAATCTCGCAGGCATTAAACATGATCAAAAGCTCTATTAGACTGTCATTGATTTCACCACAACCAGTCTGAACAATGTAGACATCTTCTCCACATACACTTGATTGATTTCCACACAGATGTCCTGGTTGCTGGATTTCTTAGTCACTACCCCGCTTGTCTCCAAGCCCAAACAGTCAGCAATTTTCTAGGATAAATCCTGGGGGGAGCTGCTGCTGAAGATTTTGGTATTCAGCATCTTGGGCAACTACTCTAGATAGACACTGTGTGCACGGCAATCAACACTGCTGTGTAGACAGAACGGAAGTCGGCCCAGACCACTTCGAGTTGGTACTCCGACATCTTACCTCATCATTTTTAATCACATCCAGCCCAACTTGGGCCGGAAAACTTCAGACTCTGATTCTTGTCTTATTTGTCAGGGGAGCGTGTGGTCCATAAATACAACTTGAAGAAGTCAGATTTAAACATTGGGGAAGATAGCTGGTTCTAATTTTTTTGCCCATTTTCCTTATGGACCCAGAGTTGTAAATGGAGGGAGCAAGGCTAACAGCAGTCTCAGAGAACAGAGCTGCAACCAGTTTAGACCATTCAAGATGATGTCAAGACAGGCCCTAGACACAGCAAGAGGGTAGGTGCCTATGAAAAGTCATCTGGAGAAGACATCAGGAAATAGAGAAATAAGCTTACTCCACACAGTTGCCTAACATTTAAAGTCAGCTAAGGCCAAGGGGCTAGAAGGAACACGATCCCACAGTTCTGGTTCAGAGAATATGAAAACTGGCTGGAAGGAACACGGATCCACAGTTCAAGTTCAGAAGCTGTTAAGAAATTCAGGTAAATCAGACATGAAACCTAGCGGGAAAGGTCACGTCCAGGGTTCGTTTCCCTATTGAGTCACTTGTTCCCAGCACATCAAGTTAGTGTTTGGAGATGGGAGAAACCTGAGCAAAGTCACTTTTTAGATCCAGCTTTTAGGACCACAATCTGATTCCACCCCACAAACTCGCCAGCGCGGGCAGAGGAAGAGGGGGTGCGTGTGGTGGGCGGGGCAGGGGCGGGATCAGAGCCGAAATTAGAGGCGTGGCTTAGGGTGGAGCGGTGTGGCCAGAGCGGCGAGTAGAGGACTGGCAAAGCCTGGAGGGGCGTGGCCAGGGCGGTATGTTTGGAAGTAGCAACCCGAACGCCTGATGGGGGCGTGGCCCGGGTACGAGGGGAGTGACGAGGTGGCCCGGCGGGACTCCAGAGTCCTGGGAGGCGAGCTGGGGGAGAGATTAGTGCTGTAAAGGAAACGCTCAGGTAAGGGTGGGTGTCCGAGTGATGTGGGGGCTCCGGGGGTACGGGCTGACCCAGAGAGGGCCGTGACCCTCCCCACGACCCCCGCCGCGGCGCCGCCGCTCTGGGTCTCGCAGCTGGGACAGCTGTCGGCCCCGCGAGTATTGCCTGCGTTCCCTGGGAGGGCCTAACAGGGCATCGGCCTCCCCACCCAGCGTTCTTCCTCCACTGTGGCCGGCACCAGACGGCTGCACCTTCTTTAGGGCTCTTTGCGCTTGACGAGAAAAGAGCTGTCCCAGACAGTTTGCGGGGAACGGGGCATTTGACTTCTCTGGGAAGGCACGTTGCCAGAGCTGGTTGAATCTAACTCCAGAAGTCCAGTCTGCTGTAAAATAGCTGGAGACGAGGGTAAAGGCTACAAATCTGAGGCCACAGTTCCACAAGCCGAGGCATACTGAGGTGCACCTCACTGGCTTTGCATTGTGTTAGCCCCCTCCCTCGACGCCAGGACCTGCGGGAGGACTCACAGCCACCCCAGGGCAGGGGTCAGCATCATAGCTGTGCAGTGGACAAATAGGAGTTTTCTCCACTGCGCAATTCCTTTCTCTGGACTTTTTGTGGTGTGCCCCGCCCTAGAGCCAGAGGAGAGGAACCTCCAAAACACAAAATTGTTGGGGACTGAGATTTCCGAGGCGTCCATCCTCAAAGGCTTCTGCCCTGAGGCCGATGGCAGATCGTTAATGCTGTCCATGCCCTCCCCTCCTGCTTCGTTTCCGCGGGGAAAGTTTGAGGAATGCGGGGAGCTCAAGTGTACACCTCGGTTGGGACACAACTTGTTCTCATTCAGCCACTGAAAACCACGGTGCTTTTTGCTTCCCCTTGTCCTTTACTGACAATCTGGCTTTGTCCACGCTGCTATTTAAAAGTTTTGCTGGAATACGGCGAGATAGACCCTATTTCTCCAGTGGCAAAAGCTGCCCTCTATCCCGGACAGTCCCTGCTCCTTCCTCACAGTGACTGCTGTTAGGATCTGATGGAAATGGAAACCCTTTCAGCTTCTTAGGACCCTGCTCCTTAACTCAGATTTTTTTTTTTTTTCTATTTAATCAGCACCTGGGCCCTGGGCTGGAATTAATTCACTGAAAGCCCCAAAACAGCAAGGGCACATTCTCTGTGCCTGTCCACTCCTGCCTTGTTCTCCCCAACGCCAGGCTGGACTGAGGCGGTTGATTGTCACACACAGAACAATTATTAGGCACGTATTTTAAAACTTTTGACAACCTCAAATTGGGATCATGCTGCCAGGGAAGAAGTAGGGGAAAGCAGGAAGCTAAGCTTTCTCAGTCAAGATATGGCAACATAATCTTTAAATTAGATTTCATGGTGTTGGGGATTTAGCTCAAGTGGTAGAGCACTTGCCTAGTGAAGCGCGAGGCCATGAGTTCCTGAGTTCAATCCCCGGCACACAAAAAGAAAAAAAAATCCTGGTGTGTTTAGATTTCCTGGCATGGCAAAAGGCCCGCTTCCTTTTGGAACTGAGAGGTGAGGAAACAGTCAATCCAATGAGGATCAAGGAATTTCTTTAATGTAGTTGTAACCTTTAGTCAAAGGTGATTTTTTTTTTCTATCTGGTTTGCATAGATAGAAATAGTTTAATTGGGAAGAGTTGAAACTACTTGTCATAATAAATACACAATTTATGAAGGACTCTTTAAAGGCTTTTTTGTTTTATTGTTTGTTTGAGTCAGGGTCTCACTATGGAGTTCAGGCTGGTCTTAAACTCACTGTGTAGCCCAAACTGCCCTCAAACTCATGGTGATCCTCCTGCATCAGCCCCCCAAGTACTGGATTACTGCTGTGTGCCACCACACCTAGCACTTTAAAGGTTTTGAGAATCTCTTTTTCCCACACATTTCTAAATTTGAGAAACAGCAGATAAGGGACATTTCAGTAAAATCCAAGGATATACATAAGTAATCAGTAATACCAGCAGGCATATCACACAGAAGGCTCAGCTTCCCTGTGTCCCATGGAGCCTATGGCATACATATCTATGGATGAACTGAAGCACAGATTTTTCATGAATATGGTAGTGTATGGTAGTAATTCAGTGTTATGTTTTACGTTTGATGGTTAAACATCATTAATGGTTTCATTGGCTTGATATTGTGGATTCAATGGATAAGTAACCAGCTATCAATAAATTACTACTTTTAATATACCAGAAGAGATTGGCCGCAGGCCTGAGCATTAAAAACCTCATGTGTTGTTACAGGTCTTGGAGCCTTGTGTCAGTCAAACTGAGTTTCTGTGTATTTGGATTTTCCTGGAACCCTCCTCAGCCCTGACCTTCCCTGCTTTGTTACTTTCTTGACTGTCTTTGCTCCTTCACAGTCTCCTGGCATCCTTAATTGCTCTTGTTTATCTGTCGCCCTCAGTGCACCTGGAACTCATGGAGATGGAGAAAGGGATTTTCCTTTTGTCTCTCACTTTGTAACTGCTCCTGAGCATCAAAATGCATTGCGTTGCCAACTCTCTCTTAGGCCTCTGCTCTTGGCTCTCAAACTCAATATGATTAGTGGTTCGACCGCCATCTTTCCCTCCACCGTTTCTCAAGCCAGGGGCTGTTCCTCTGTTCAGGGATTCATCTCGTTCAGCCTGTGTCATTCACCCATAAAATTAGGAGGCCTTTTTCTACTTCTTCACTGAGTGCCAAACTCAACTTTTAAAAAATTGAAATGCTATTTTTTGGACACAGCGTACTTTGTGGTATTAAAAGTCATTCCAGATGGCTATTTTTGTAGTTTTTGTATTAAATTGGCATCAAGTCATAATAACTTGCATTTATGTAACACTTAACATTTTCAGAGACCCTTCTCAGACCTTGCATTATTTGAAGTCACAGTCACTTTGTGTTTTAATAATGAGTGCATATTAGTGATACAGAATAATGAGATTTGTTTAGGTATATTGGTACAGCATGTAACATGTTTGATTATTTTCATTGCCATTACCTCTTCTCCTGTTCCTGCTCCCTCCTCCACTCCCTCTCCCCATCTCTAAATATCGGCCTTCTAGTTTACTATCATCAAAGCTACCTTCTTGTACAGTTCACCTTACCGAACAACTATTTTTCCTGTTCTTCTGGTTCTAAATTCTTGCATAAATGTAAGGATGTACTTTAAGCTTTCATTTTAAACTCCTCAGTTTACATAATCCTTTTATTCTGCTGAACTGCAATTATAAATATGCAGTTCCATGCTAACTATAGACTTCCTAGTGAGAACATAAAGTTCTTAATCAAAGCTCTCATCCAGGATGAAGGCAGAAAGATCAAGAGAGACATGAAGTGTTTACACTACAGTTAGACTGACAGAGGATTGATTCTAGGACTCCTGAGGATAGCACAATCCACAGATGCTAAAGTTCTTTAAATGAAATGGCATAGTCACAATATTTACATGTATCTAAATGTCACATGGTACCCCATAAATATGTAAAATGTTATGTATCTGTAAAAATAAGTTTAAATTTTAAAAAGTTATATAAGCTGAAAAAGGGGCATAGTGCCTTCATTTAACCTACCTACAGTTCCCTGTATAAATCCCCTCTAGTTTACTTAAATAACACCTAATATAATTCCAATACTATGTAAATAGCTGTTATTCTATATTGTTTAAGGAGAAATGATAACCCCAAAAGGCTCTACATGTTCAGCATACATTTTTTTTTTCAAATATTTTCTATCTGCAGTTGGCTAAATCTAAATCCACAGATGCAGGAACTTCTGATACAGAGGACTGGTTGCGTTTGTGTAAGTTTGAAGTTGCAAAAAAGAAAGCAGAATCAAGACTCTGAGCTTAGAGGGCTGATGGTCTATTACCTGGTGAGGTCGCCGGGTCAGTTCAGCTAAGGAAGGTATTTGAAAACAAGGTGCTCTTATTTGTTCAAGACACTGTCAAGATAGTCTCTTGAATCATGTACAGGTACAAATCCCCTGGGATGAATGTTATCACTATGTACGTCTAAAATGTACCATTAAAATAAAATTTAAAAAAAACAATAAACTCCTTTAACTTGTGAAAAGAAAAAGATAATCTCTTGAAAGTTTGAAACTTTTACATATCCTAAATAAGGTATGTTTTGATATACACACTTCCTCCAAAAGTGTATATACACAAACACACACATAAAACTACAAACAGGGCTGGGGATTTAGCTCAGTAGTTAAAGTGCTTGCCTTGCAAGCACAAGGACCTGAGTTCGATCCCCAGCACCAAAAAAAAAAAAAAAAAAAAAAAAACTACAAACAAAACGAATTTTAACTTTGAGAATTTTAAACGCCTTTGGGGCAATGTAGACACACTTCAGATGTCACTGGCTTGAAGACCCTGGGTGAAGACCCTCCACGGACGCACGTGCTTCCTACTGGTCTGTCACATGGTGGCTGCACATCGCCACCTGTTTGAGTCCAAGGTACACAATGGCCAAGTGACGCCTATTCAGAGTGCATGGGACCAGCTGAAAGACTGGTACCAATCTTGTGTGGGAAGAGGGCTTGATGACAGCCAGTTAGAGTTCTACCCAGAGCCATTCATTTTTCCTTGGAGCTAGTGATAGGAAGTAATACTGCTTCCTGTTTTCATTGAACATAGCTTTTCAAGTGTGATTTTGTCTCCTTTCACGTAGGTGGAATCTTCTCTCCCCTCTAGCTCAGGGGGAGCAGGGTCCAGGACCGTAGTACAGAGGAGAGCCAGGTCACAGTCAATTAAAAGCAGAGGCGCCTGGCATCGATGGGGATCACGTGTGGGGTTTTGTTGTTATTGTTCTATCTGCCACTCCTCTTGGGAAGAAGAGTTCAAGCCTTAAGTGAGCCTCTGAGTTCCTCTTTTCGTGCCTTCCTGTCCCCTATCAAGGCCAAACTCCTGCAGCAGGCAGAATCTGAGGAGGCACAATCACCCTATTGTGAGGCACTCTGCTGTCTTTCATTGCTCATCTTTTTACTTGTTTTTTTAACTTTAATATTTATTAGTACTTGTTTGCAGTACATAATGATTACATTCATTGTGCAGAGTTGGTCCGTGCACATAACACATCTCGATTCTTTTTACTTCCCCTTCCCTCCCTCTTTTCCTCCACCTCTTGATCCCCTTCTCTTTCGCAAAAGCTCTCTCCCTGCTTCCTATTATCTGTCTTTTATTTTGCTCTTTATTTTTGCTTTGGGTTTCTCATGTAAGAGAAGCCATGCAATACTGAAGCTTGCATGTCCGATTTATTTCATTTAACTTTATGGTCTCAAGGCACATTCACTTTTCTACAGATGACTCAGATTTATCCTTTTTTATAGCAGCGTAGTAATGTTTAAAAAATAGAAACATTGGGGTAAAATTCACATAACATAAAGTTAACTTTTAAAATAAACAATTCGGTGGCTTTTCAAGTCTTCACAGTGTTGTGCAAGCACCACCTTGATCCAACTCCAAAACATTTGCACCACTTAACTATAGAGACCCCGCGCCCGCAAGAAGTCCCCATTTCCCCTTTCCCCTCATGACCTGCAGCCACTGCTCTGCAGATCGCCCTATTCTAAGTATTTCATGCGCCTGCTTGTTTTTCAAGACAACACATTTCACTTTCCAGTGGACAAGGAATGCCCCAGTGTGTCTCAGTTGTCGCATATAGATGGTTTTAGATTGGTTTTTGGCAGTTACCCGAGCCGAGAAAGATTTTTCTGTCCTCAAAACACTCAAAACTCCAGAGAAGTTCTGCATTTCACATCAGTTCACCAGTCCTCGGCTCTTCCACTGTGGCCTAGATTCCCCTTGAGGCAGAAGGTAGAGACAAAACCATTGTCTTTACACATGGATTTCTTCACCATGATTGCTCTGTGCAACAAAAGCAGATGATGATAGCGTGTTCTATTCTTGCTTAGTCAGTAGTGGTGGTGGTGCCAGAAATGAACGCATAATCTTTGTTCATGGCTTCCTTCGTTTTAGCATCAGGTTTTGGAGGTTCATCACAGTATAGCACATACCAGGGCATCACTCATTTTCATGACTCTGGTCATCTCAGAATCACAGCATCCAACACAGTGCCTAACCAAGGAAACAATAATAAATGTTGGAATGAAAATGTACTGACTGGAAGAATTCCCATCCTTTTGATACTAGGTTAGCTTCATACTCAGGTGGGTTCTGATAAATCAGGCAAGACTTTGTGGGCCCTTCGGGTCTTGTAAGTACAGATGTGAGATTCTCCTCTTAAAGGACAGATATTTAGAAATATATAAAAAATATAAACAACCCACGTGGGCTAGCTCAGTAGCAGAGCACTTGCCTTAGCATAGGTGAGGCTCTGGGATCCTCAGTACTCAATAAAATAAAGTGAAATAAACTAAAAGGCTGGAGCTGTAGCTGACTGGTAGAGTGTTTGACTAGCATTTGCGAGGCCCTGGGTTCAATCCTCAGTACCCTCCCCCTATACAAAATAAATAATAAATAAAATAACCCCACAAATGGGTAATGGTAGCATTTGAGAAAAGGAAAAACTCATAGTACTGTCCCAGAACATGCTGGCAATCACATCCCAGATGTTGAAATTAGGATCAACTTCTTCCCCATCACCAGGAAGGCCTGCTCAAGTCAGTCAGTACTCCTTGAACACCCATCACGTACCACGCACCATGTCCCTAAGAAACACAGCTGCAGCTGAGACAGATACTGTCCCTCCACTTGGGGCTTAGGTGCTGCACAAGCTGAGGCTGTAAGCTACATTCCTGATCATCAGGCACTTAAGTCAACTTCGATAAGCACTCTGACCAAGAAGAGGGTGCTGGCTTACCTGGTGAGCACATGGTTGGGAGAAGCTTTAAGAAAGGAATTTCCAAGCCAGTCAGCTGAGAGGTGGGCCAGAAGCAACCAGGCACAGGTACAGGGAGACATCCAGAACGGAAGAGCATCTGCATAGGCCAGGGACACAGCAGGAGTGGGACAAATGGAATATGCGCGGCTGGTGGGCAGGCAGGAGCACAAATGGATACAAGACAGGCAGGTATGGTGGTGCAACCCTATAATCCTAGCTACTGGGAAGGCTGAGGCAGGAGGATACCAAGTTTGAGGTCAGTTTGGGCAACTTAGCAAGATACTGTCTCAAAGCAAAAAATAAAAATTAGAACAGGGCTGGGGATACAGCTCAGTGCTCAGTGCTCCTTGGGCTCAATCTCTAGTACTGTTAAAGAAAAACAATAAATAAGAGAGGAGATTGAGATCTCAGCGAGGCCAGGGTAGCCAAGTCACAGTCGTGGCTGCTCAAATGGGGTCCCAAACAGCTATCTGAAGGCATCTCAGGTAACCCCACGGAATATTTCCAAGTCTACGGTGAAATGAATGCAAAGTCAAGAAAAAAATTTGTGTTTTTAGTTTCAGAACTTGCTTTTTTCCCTTGTACAGGGCTGGGAACTTTCAGGAAAAAGGGGATGAAGCAGTTTTGGAGCAGGCATGGGGGACAGGAGGAAGAGAAGGGTACGAAGCTAATATCCCCACAGCGAATAGATTGGAAAGCATCATCTTCTGAGAGTCACAGTGAATGTGTGAGTGGGAGAGAGACAGACAGATAGACAGAGACACAGACAGAAACTTGTCCGTTTCCCCCATTTTCCAGGGCCATAAGTGTTACAACAAAAACTGGCAGAGTCACAGGTTGTATGTAAGTTTAGATTTCAAAATTGCCCATGATTATTTTGGCAGGTTGATCTTGGCCTTATTTTTATTTTTTAAGCAATCCAGAAGCAGATAATTCCTTTTATTCAGGCTGCCTGGAAAGAGATTTAATCATTGGTTTTTGTTTTTCTTTTTCTCCTTGTAAATACCATGCTGAGTAATTAACTGGGATTTCAGGAAGTAAATTTTTGTTTTAATTTTAAGAAACT
Source organism: Hystrix cristata (assembly GCA_004026905.1). Lineage (NCBI taxonomy): Eukaryota > Metazoa > Chordata > Mammalia > Rodentia > Hystricidae > Hystrix > Hystrix cristata. The sequence continues at coordinate 24,076 of PVJO010023824.1, forward strand.
GTACCATAAACAATCTTTTTATTCATGTGGACGAAGACAACCTTTTCTCCGGGCCTCTGATATTTGCCAGCCCCGAGGGAAAGGCATATTGTATGAGTCAGTCCTCTGGCCCCTGCCTTTCACCGTGGGACCAATGGGTTTGCAGAAGACTGAATAAGCTGTTGACTCTCCTTTGCCCTCCCCCCCATCAGGGTGTGAACTGCCAGTCTGAATGTTGTCCTACTTAGGAGGTTTTCACATAATTTTCAATCTCTATCATTTATGACTTTTCCTCCTCTGCCCTCCTCCCTCTAGGGTTTTAGGTTCCTGCGTATTCTTTGGCAGCTGATCGGGATTTCAAGCTGAAGAGGATGAGGATGAATAGCCTGAGAGTCATTCTTCAAGTGTCCCCCTGCAAATGGCTGTGGAGAAGGGTCCAGGTTCTCAGGTCTGTGCCAGCGAGGCCCTGCAGTCTCTACACCTGCACGTACAGAAGCCGGAACCGAGCCTGTGAGTATAACACTTCCCCAGAGAGAACAAAACGGCTTGTCGGTTTGTGTAACAATCACGTGCGTTCGGCATTTCTAGATCTGGTGTCATTGGCAGTCTGGTGTGGGATTAGGTGCCTTAAGAACTGTGAGCATAACCGTTTGCTAGAGATTTATTAAAATTAAAGTGAAAAGCCCTGGGGCTGGGGATTTAGCTCAGTGGTTAGAGTGCTTGCCTTGCAAGCACAAGGGCCTGAGTTCCATCCCCGGCACCACAAAAAAAAAAAAAAAAAAAGAAGGTAAAGTGAAAAGTCCTTACTTAACCGGGCTTAGCATGCTGTAATGATGGCACGCAGAGACTGGACAAGGGGGACGTCTGCTTTCAAATGTCTCGGAACCTGTTATCTTTAGCATTTCCTTTTACTAAGATGGGTCCACAGACTACAAATTATTTCTATGAATTTTATGTTTCTGGAAGTTGCATATTAATTTTTTAAGCAGGTCAGCGGCTTCATGCTCTGGAATATCCTGTTCAGAGTCCTAAATCCCAGAGTCAGTTCTAGCCGAGCAGCTTGCGAGTGCTGTGGGGCTGTCCTGAGCACTGCACGGTGGCCTCTACCTACCAGACGCCCATGGCACCCTTACCCAATTATGAGGACCAAAAATACCTGCAGGCATCCCCAAACAAGCTTCAGGCAACAGAACTACCCACTGGTTACTAACAATTGCGACGACGGGAAAGAATAATATATACATTTATGGAAAGATGAGTTGGAATCTATGGGGAGGTGAAGTGGCTAAGTATATCACTGAAGAGATATTTTTGTGTTTTCCCTTATTTAAAAGAAATTGAGTACACATTGAATTGTTTCTCTGATATGAGAAACCATAACTGTAAATAAGGACAAAGAGGTGTAATAGATATTATATAAAAGGAGGATGGTG